>JAPJBO010000380.1:0-205653 GCA_030068145.1 Diplonema papillatum | reverse complement strand
GTTCATACCATGCAAAGATGAGACTACAATCACGTACAGGCAGCCACAAATGGAAGCAACAAAAGGGCAAACGACACCCAGGAGGAAGGCAGCTATGAACGTTGCTCGTCTGGATGGTTAACAACGTCCCAAAAGGCTCTCTGGGTCTTGCGCAAGCTGAGGTGTTGTTGACACCGCAGGCAGCAGCTCTTCCCCGAACTTCTGCTAGAGCGATATTCACAAAGTTCGATGTCTTTCCGAGAAAAACAATGAGATGCTCTCATCCGTAGTGGGATTTTCCAGATCCCAACGTTTTTGTTGAAGGGATGCACGCGACAGTGTCTTTTATTCAAGTTCGCCTTTCGTACACCACCCCGAAAGGGTCGCATTGCACACGCACGGAAGACAATACTGGTCACCGGGGTGTATCTGGTACCTAACCCCAACGCACGTTGAGCTTGAACAAAAATAGAAAACTGGACTTGAACGAAAAGGTTCGGCGGTGGATTTATAGGACTGCCACGACATAGCAGCTCAGGGCAGGGTATCTGCAGCTTGCGGTAGCACGCTACACGACACAGGCCACTACGAAAGCTGGCGCTGACGTCAAGGACTCGAGGGGGCGGCACGTTACGAAGCCGTACCTCATTGAGTCGCTTGTCAATGCCTCCTACGAAGCCCCACCATCCCCAACTCTCAGGAAAGTCTTTTGAGTAAAAATACATAGGTTTGGGCAGTGTTGTTTTCCTTCTTCGGTTCATGCTGTCACTATTTTTGGGGTTGTCACCTAAAAAGAAGAACACCGGTACCAAACGGTGTCCACCCTGAGTCCAAAAATTGGGCACTCGTAAAAAGGCCTTTTCGGGGCACTTCAGCAGCCAAAAAGCATGTTTTAGGCATTTCTATACGGTTCTGGGGCGGTTTACCAAATTTTATTGCCTTTTAGGAGCCCCTATGTGTCGTTCCCAAAAAAATGACCTATTTTGACAGCTTTTGACCCCCCCTACCCCCCCCCCCCCCAAAAAAAAAAAAGGGGGGTGCAACGGGCAACGGGGGCAACGTCCCTTAGTGCGCACCCTGGGGGGGGGGGGGGGTCTTGCTTGGGACCCACCGCCCCCATCGGGCAGTGCCGACCTGTCCAATGTCGGCCGGGTTTCTGCCCTTTGTGGTGAGATTGGGAGGGCATTTGGGAAATAGATGCTCCAACCTGTTCTCAAACGTTGAAAGGGCGTGAGCTCGGAGGCGCTCAATTGAGCCCGCCTACACAGTGAGGTCCAGCCTCAGTGGCTGGAGTTAAAGAGGGTGTGCCCGAGTCACACCCGAAAAGCGGGTGTGCTTCAATCAAAACGCGTGTAAATCCACACCCGAAAAGCGGGTGTGACACCCGCTTTTTTTAACTCCAGCTTTCACACCAGCTTCTGAGGCTGGACTTCACTGTTTACTGCGAAGCTTGAGCTGAGGATAGTCCCGAAAATGAATGGCAGACTCCCAAGAAAATGCTGCGGAGGGTTCCCACCAGGGCTTACGCTCCGTTTTCGGTCTCAGAGAATAATACTGTGTGGTCCATGTGGGCGCTTAAGGTTCGAGGGGGAAAAAATCTTTCCCCGTATGTGCGACGCAGGGTTTTTTCTGGGGTGGGCTGGAGTGGGGATTTTCCCCACTCCAGATTCTTGGCGAAAATCTGAGTGGGCTGGAGTGGGTTTTTTTTTTTCTGTTCATTGCAGCATCGCCAGAAAAGCTGCGACCCCACATCGCAACGCAATCGCTCCAGAAGTGCAAAAAAAGGGGCAGAAAAAAGAAGAGAAAGGAAGAAAGAAAAAAAGACGAGACAGGCAGGAAATGCAGCACGTGTTGACAACCAACGACGAGACCCACCTGAGAGAGTACAGAACGAGCCCCTGTGCGGCGCCGACGAAAACGAGATGACACTGGAGGAGGTTCTCAACGGCTTCGTAATAGGTACCAGGAACCGGGATGACAAGGCGGCAGAACGGGCATCGTGGCAACCAACAAAGACCTGCAAATCGGTACCCGACGACTACGCAAAATCGCCATCCCACCACACCTTGTCAAAAGGGTGGGCATCAGCCGAAACTACCAACATAAAGGAAAAGAAATGGTGCGGGTGTGAAGACAAACAATAACAACATAAAAAACGACGGACTGACGTTCATCGTCGGAAACACAAACAATGTCGCGGCAGGGAACACTTGCAGGGTTTTTTACGCCACTCAAACGTAAGCGCGAGGACTCGACAGGCGATGAGGCCACAGAGACACCACCAACCCAACAAGGTGATCCACCTTCTCAGCCGACACCTGAAGTACAGCCACCGACACAACCCCCTCCTGGACCACTTCAAGCTCAGCCACCTGCCTCTGAACGCCAAGTCCCAGCAAACCAGCAGATCCTCCATAACTACATGGCTTGGTCGGCAGTGTTGTTGGAAGAGCAAGGAAAACTGCGGGGTTTGACGTGGAAGAGAACAGGGATCGGGTACCTCAAGAAAGCTGATTTCATGGCTCGAGTCCAGGAACACGACAAAGGACCGAAACGTCAGCAGCAGGCCACGCAGCAAGCACCACTGCCCGACGCCGACAAAGCATCCGAGGGCTACGACTCCGCCGCCTCGCAGGCTTCGAGAACGTCGCAGAGCTCAAAGAAGTGGCACACGAAGGTGAGCAAAAAGCAGCTGCGGTGTCAGTTTCCAGGGGTCACTGACGACGTTCTTTGGGCGGGAAAAGCAGAAGGAGAGGAGGGTTTTGAGTGGAGTGCAGAACCGAAGACATTCATACCGGTGTCGGAACGAACTGTGCCTCCGCACGAAAGAGCGGCAGCAAGAAAGAAGAAAGAGACGAAGGACCCTGTTCAACCTATCGCTTCGTATGAGCAGTGGGATCTTGAGGTCTCGCGGTTATTGGATCAGAGCGTTGTCGTTGAAGACCTCGAAAGCTGCGTCGATGAGAAGGATGAGGATTCCGATGCGAGCGATGACTGGGCCAACGACGAACGGTTTGCAAAAGTCAAAGCTCGCTATTCGTGGCTTGTCGCGGGGCGGCACGGCTACTACTGTGCGCTGTGCCGGCACCACCGGATGCTTCTCCGAGGAATGGGGGGAAAGAAGACCGGGAGTGCTGCAGAAAAGTGGATTGAAACCCCGTTTGTGAACATGGACAAACTCGGGGAACGATCTACGTCCCATGGGAACACCGCCTCTCACAAGGCAGCTGCAGAGGCAGAAATGCACCGATTGACCGGCGTGGGTTTGGGGGGTTTGCGAAAGGCCGCAGTGCAGGAAAACCGTCTCCAGCTCATGAAGCTCTATTTTCTCGTCAAGGAGGGGATAGCCCACACAACCAACTACGAGCCCCTGATCCGTCTCATCACCCGAACCGACACAGATCTCCGGAGCTTTGTGTCTTCCACCCGTAATGCAACCTACACGAGCACCAACATTGCCACTCAAATCCTGGAGGCAATCGACTGGGTCCTGAGGACCGAAATTGAAGAGCGAGTGAAGAAATCGCCGTATCTCGCAATTTTGGCTGATGAGACGGAGAATGTGAAGCACCAAGAGGAACTCTCCATCTTCCTTCGTGGAACATCGGAGCGCGGGGTGTGGGACGTCTTTTGGTGCATGCTTCCATTAGATGCTGGCAAGGATGCCGCAAGTGTCACTAAGCAGCTCATCAAGCGCCTGCGGTACCGTCTCCCACCAGAGGAACTCGCTCAGGACGCGGCGGTGCCGCCCTTGGGGGCCCCTGTTCCCGCAGAAAAGTTCGTGGCGATTGCACTTGATGGCACGAATACCATGAGCGGTGAGTTTGGAGGGGTTCAGGCAAGGCTGAAGTGGGAGTACAATGCCTTCGCTGTGTACGTGTGGTGCAGTTCTCACAAACTGCAACTGGCAGTTGTCTGGGCTGCCATGCTCACCTTTGACGTTCTCAGTTGTGTCAACAGCCTGAGGGACTTGTTCTTCTTCCTCAGGGCGAGTACACAAAGGATGGGACGGTACCGCGACACCATCCAGGAGGTGAGGGAAAAGGAAAGGTTCAGCCGAATGCCGAACAAAGTCTTGGTTAAAAGCGGTGATACAAGATGGTTGACTAACGAGAGATCGGCTGCTGTGACCCTTCGCACGTGGCCAGCCATTTACGAAACAATCGAAGACCTCCGGGCAGAGTCCGGAGACGCTCTTTCGACTGGGCTTGTCACACGGTTGCTGTCCCCGGCATTCATTGCGTCCCTCTTCCTCTTGCGTGAAATCTTTGGGATTGTCTGTCCTCTTTCCCTGCAGCTACAAAAGGGGGCCTCCGCTCTCATCGGTGTTTCCCGACAAGTTGAAGTTGTAATCAGTTCCATCACTGCCATCAAAGACCTCGCTCCCCCGACCCTGGACCCCCAGTCCATCCAGCCTGCCGACATTGGCTACCACACGTGGCCGCTGTACTACAATTGGTACATATCCGAGCACGCAAGCGGGAAGACAGTCGGCAAGCAATCGTGGTCCCTTTACCATGCTGCGACTGGAAAGGTTTACTGTGAGAAGCTAGTCGAGCAGCTCAAAACCCGGTTCAAGGATTACGGTATCGTGAGTGTGCTGGCTCTCTTTGACCCAAAGTACGCGTTCGGACACGACTGCGATAGTGATGCAGCATTGATCGACACTTTCGTTGAACACTTCACAACGTGCAAAACGGTCCAAGTGACAGGAAAAGAGGACAGACATTTCCAGCCGATGTGGAGTGCTGCCCAGGGTCGGGGTGTGAAGCACGAGCTACCCCAATTGCTCAAGACCATTCAGATGACCAAGGAAAGGTGCACAGATCCCGAGGCTTTCAGCTTTCAGGATGCCTTGCTTTATGCCATGAAGCACGAGGCGCAAGCACTCCCACGTGCAGTCTCCGCCATGCGGTTGGTCGCCACTTATCCCTCAGGGACGAGTGCTGTTGAGCGATCATTCAGTGTTCTCAAAGACACCCTGGATCTTTTAAGGAACCGGCTCACGAGCGGACATTTGGATATGATCCTGCGCATCCGTATCGAGGGTCCACCAGAGCTTTCGATGGTCTTTTTGGAGAAGGTTGTTGACCGTTTTGTCGAGATGGTCCCGAGCCGTCGCCTAAACTTTGTGCAGGCGAAGGCCAATTCTGCATAGTGGGATCTGTCCCAGGTTGTTCCACGACTATCATTCCTAAATGCAGCACCCGTTTTTTTTGTGACACAACCCTCGTTCACTCCCTTCCTGCTGTGGCAACTGAACCCATGTGAAGACAACGAACTAACCGGCCTAATAGGCACCAGGAGAACGTCGAACTAAGCTGCCTTGGGGGAAAAGCCCGCAGCCAGCACCACAAAGCGCAATTTGCGTGGATTGCTTGGCAATTCGGCTCTGAAACGCGTCGAAAAGTTTCCCCACTCCAGCTCGAAAATTTGAAATCCTAGAAAAAACCCTGGCGACGGCTAAAAAAAAAAAAAAAAAAATCGCGTCGCTAGGTAGCTACTGGACTTGGCGACAACTGGCTGTGCGGCCTTGACCACTAGTGGGCCTAGACTCCCCTGCATGTGGACCAATAAATCAAAATCCACGTGTGGTATCTGTGGATCCACACGTGGGGGAACAAAAATCCAAAAAGAATTAACGTGTGGAAATCCACACGTTCCACACGTGGAGCGTAAGCCCTGGTTCCGACTGCAACCTTTGCCAGCGGGTGTGCTGATAACACCTGCCCTGCGAACTTCCTCGAGGATCTCCCACGAAGGGGGTGCTTCGTGGGGTGCATGCCGGACATTGTCCGCCAAAGTCTAACTGGCACGTTCCCTTCATCAGAAAATACTCGAGGGGCTGCCTTGTGCTTACTTCGAAGGAGGCTAGAGGGGGAGAAACGGTGTGCGTGCCGGTTGATCAATTTGCCACCTGTTAGTTGCTTTCATTCCCAGGTTGGGAACTCTGATCAACCACCAAAACACGCTGTCTACACATTTTCAGCCACAGAACAGTGTAGGACAACCCGCAAGAAGCGGTGGAAGGGCGCCTAGGAAGAACGAAGTATAACTGAGAAATAGTGGGTTTTGTTCTTTTTATACGGTATCGGTTAAGTCGATACACCCAGTTGATAGCAGAAGGACTTCTGCACGAGGCTTTGCAGAGTACTTGCGGTACTGTGAAAAAGCTTCCGCAAAGCTTTTTAAAGCAATGACACACCGACACATCCTCCCCCGTCTGTTGCTTCGTCTTCACCGTCGCGTGATGCGACAGTCGAAGGACGTCACACGAGCGAGGGTGAAGTTACGATGTTTTATAGATAGCGGGGGTATGAACCTTGGGCAAATGCTAGGTATTCGTCGGATATGAATCTTCTAAAGCCCCCCCCCCTCGTACTATTTAGGTGAAAATCATCAGATATTTCCAGAAAAAGCTAAAAGTACGCCCCCCAAACTTTCAGGGTGACTCGTACTATTTAGCCACTATTTAACCACTATTTAACCACTGTTTAACCACTATTGAACCACCATAAAGAACCGAGAGAATCGGGGCTCGGCGTCATTTAGAGTGAGGTCTCACTCTAAGTGATGCTGAATGCTCTACTCTTTAGTGACACTGAAGTCGCTAAAGGTTACTGGGTTTCCGCCGAAATCTTCCGTTTTTCTAATTCTTCTAAGTGACACTGAAACCGCATTTTTCAGTCACAGTGGACAAAGTGCATGAGAGTCACTTAGAGTGAGCCTCACTCTACGTGCCAACTGTCTATGGGCTCAGAAGGACTAAACACACACTGTTCGCAGCAGCTCTCGCATTGCTGATGCAGTAGAGGTGGTGAACCTTGACGAATCAGTGATGATGGACCTGGACGCGCTCTCTGTGCTGGATCTGTGTGCTGATACCTGTCCTTCACCTGCATCAAAGAGAAAACGGGGAAGGGACGAGCGTGAACTCTTAGCCGGAATTAAAACTTAAAAGTCGTTGCAGCTGGGGGCACCACATAAAACTTTTAAAAAACAACACTCGTATTATTTACCTAAATAGTACGACTGCCTAAATAGTACGAGGGGGGGGGCTTTAAGATCTGCGATCGTATACGACAAATAGTATTTCGACTGTTTGTTAGCGTTGCTCGTCGACTAAAAAAGGTCCGTATCCTCACCTTTTGCACACGGTAGATCAGACAAACCCAGGAGTCGGCTTGTGATTCTTGGCCTGGCGGGGGGGTGGGTTAGCGCGAAGTTGGCACAAAGTTGCTGATTTCGATTCTGGCTATGAAATCATCACGCCAGCCCTCCCAGCAAGCCGGGTTTGCAACCGTCACCAGCTGCGCAGCGAAATGCGCGGTGAGGCCGTGCAGCCCCCACCTTCTTATCTTGAGCCCGGAGGGGGGGAGCGAATGCTGCGCAGGACACAAGTCATCCTGGCTAGAAGTAGGAATACAAAATGGACCCCACCCTGAGTTCTACCGGGTTTCCGCCGGGTTGGCGACAAACGGGGTCTGAATCACACCATTCGAACAGGAAACCTTCAAGCCAATCCACAAAAAGCTCCTTTTTTCCTTCGGGGTTGTTGTTGCGGTAGTGAGTTCGGGTGTGTCACCCTGCCCCAAAATCAGTATCAATTCTCGCCGTGTCCGGAAATTTATTGGTGGGAAAAATGTATGCATCGGAGGATGATATTTGGACTCTTTAGAATGAGTTTGGACGTTTTTAGGTCTCATTGGCGACGTCGGCACGGAAGAACTTTTATTAACGGGCGAGGTGCGGCCGTTGCTGACGCTTTTGTCGGCCTCAGGATCCGACTGAAAGGAGACATATGCGAGGCGCTTCTACAACAGCGTGGGCTTCCCAAAGAACTGGCAAACTTTGACAGTGAAGTATTCCCAGCTATTCCAAGCGAGTTTTTGCGTCGAACCCTTGTCGATTGCCGCGGACAGTAGGGGTGAGTCTGGCAATTCTGATGCGACACGATGCGGATAGCATACCATACACCGTACACCGCCCTGTGCAGAGGACCTCATATACCTTCCTACGCTGTGGTGGATACATTCACTAGCACTGTGTGGTGGTGGCTGCTGCTACCACCTGCTGATAGTACTACACCCGTAGAGGATACTACGTAGCTGGCGTATGTACACAACACTAGTACTGTGTGTGTGGTGTTGAGCCCCGCCAAAAGTGAAAGATGTACCCGCGTTCCAGAGCATCAGGTGCGTGAACCAGAACCCACTAACACAGATTGTTGCATGAAATTTCCCCGAACCACTTCCCTTTGCGTCTATACCGACGACTCACCCTGACGATTCTCCTTTCGTTGGCACCCGAGCCTCAGTACTGCAGTTTGAAGAGTGTTCTGTTGCCATTCCATGGCAGGTATTGCGTGAAGTGTGCCGACAAATGCCTGAAAGAGCCAGCAGCGACCCGAGGGGAGACACAAGCCGCCAAAAAAATGTAAAATGGACACCCCCCCGGGGGAAAAAAACGGCAGGAACCCGGCAAGAACCCGGCAGAAACTCGGCTTGGTTCGGATCACACCAGACGCAAATCATATTTTCTGCTATGAACTAGGTGAATCGCCTCATCGGAGCGCGTGCATCGCTGGAAACCCATGAACGACTACCGGCACACTCAGGGATAAACCTACGTGTGGTTGGGGAAGGGGAGATAATAGGGACGGTATTGCAAGAACGTGCTTGGAATGCATACGTGCTCAACACCGCACTGGTCCCGTCTGCGTCGTGTTGCGGTCCTTTGAGCCACGGACACATGCATCGGACCATCATGAGCGCGGAATTTGAGTGTCTGCAGACAGGACAGCTGTGTGAGTCTGGGTTGTCAGGCGGCTGTTTGTAACTCGTCACCCAGCCAGGACCACCCGCGCTCCTAGAAAAGGAAAGGGAGGGAAGGACTGCAAGAACATGCTTAGAATGGATATGAAACGATGCCGGAAGGGGGGGAGGGGTTTGGGCAGAAAGGTTCCGGCGAAGTACGATGCTGTGCATGTGGGTGTACGACCGTTATAAATAACAGTCCCCAGAGAGACGGGGTCCTCTGCTTAGAAGACGTGTGAAAACGGGAGGCTTTTCGTGGTATTCTGCAGATGCTTTGAGCTATAGTTGTGTCTATGTTTTCGTTCATCCTCTTAACCATGTTAAGTGCGCAAGTGGTGTCAGCCGAAGCTGGTGAAGCTTCGGCGCCGCCCACGTTCTGTCTGTTAGCAGTGCGAACTTGAAATGCAGGTACCACATGCTATTCTGTTTGTTTAGCAAGCTTTCCGGCTGGATTTGAGCTCCATTCGGCCGGTTCTGGAGGGTATAGGCCGCACACCCCACGTGCATAGTATCGCACTTCGCCAGCATTACTATTATTTCTGTCCCAATTCCTCCCCTTTTGGCATCCTTCCGTATGTGCTCAACACCGCACTGGTCCCATCTGCATCGTGTTTCGAACACACAAGGCGGAACCTGAGCGCCTGCAGACAGGACAGCGGTGTAATTCTGGTCTGTCAGGCGGCTGTCGATCGCTCGGCACAGCCAAGACCACCCGTGCTACCCGAGCACAGACAAGTCCGTCTCGGGGAGAAGGCCCCTGCAGGCCCCACCGAGTCTGAGCAATCAGTTGAGAAACTCAGGGCCCCGTCCTGATTGTGAATGCGACTCGCTAGGCAGCACTGACTTATCATGCAGGGTCAAAACCTTGTGTCTTTTTGGAAATGGCAAAAAAAACCGTACACCGCGAGAGTAGGAGAAAGTAGAAAGGGAAACTAGAGTTTTCGTTGACCGCACTACCCTGAGCCCAAATCCTGGATGTGGTTTCAGGTGGCAAATTTGGCAAATGATCATGATCAGAAGGTCCTACTTGGGCGGTTCAGTTTCCTCACACATTGCATGTGGCTAAAAAAATTTCCAGAAAAAAATTGGGTTTTTTGAATTTTAAAATTTTGGAACAAACTCTGCAGTAATTTTTGAAGACGTTGAGCAAAATCTTTTTTCCCAACTTTTTTTGGGGTCCATCGGCCCCGCGGGAGCGTTTTAAAAAGACACAAGGTTTTGACCCTGCATGTTATCTTCTTTTCACGGTGGCAGTCTGCAGGGGAAATAAGAGTACAACCTCGGCTGATAAAACCTAATGATTATGGTGATGGGAAGAGAGAGTTGTTTTCGTTGAACGCAGTGCCTGATCTTTTTTTTTATGTAAAGCTGGATTCAGGACGACGAGCTTCTCATTTCCCCAACATTCATGTTTGGTAAAAAAAAATGTGTTCAACGCCGCGCGGTGTCCTATCTGCACCGTGTTTCGGTCCTTCAGAGCTACAGACACATTAGTCATCAGCGCGGCTGAGGGCAGCGGTGTGGATCTGGTTCACCAGGCGGCTGTTCGGAATTCGTCACAGCCAAGACCTCCTACGCATGCTTCCGGGTGCACGACGAAAGTTCAGCTTGCCAGGATGGATAACCATTGTCGAAGCATTGTCAAGGGGATCAACCTTCCCTTCAAAATAAGATGGCACCGACGCGGGTGCTAGTTTGGACGGAGGCTAGCGGGAGAGAAACAATACAAATGGGGCCTTTCGAGTATTCCTACAACGCAAGGTGCGATATTCAAGCCCCCTGCATGCGCGTGAGTACAAGAAAGAAGAAAGGAAAACTAGAGTGTTTCGTTGACCGCACTACTCTGGCTGCCGGTGGCAACTGATCATGGTCAGAAGAGCCTACTTGGCCGGTTCGGTTTTCTCACATATTCCATGAAAATGATTTTTAGCGTTTATTGTGGTTTAGAGGTTCGGTGTTTTAGGGCCTCCGGTTGACCATTGAGGCTGTGAGGCGGGTGGTATGAGGGTAGTAGGTATGCTTATACACTTTAACTACGGCTAGCCATGTTTGTAAGTGTTGCGACCGACACCAAGAAGAAATTCGCTTTGAATTTAGCCTTGGGCCCCCCACCCTTTTTGTTAGTGCGCACTAGCGGAACTCACCTGCTTTGGTAAGTTTCATGTAGTACGCGGCCAACTATTAATTTTTGGCATCAACAAAGCTTTGTTAACACAAAAAAAACAGGTGAGGACTCATGCTCCCTCTGCCGCTGTCGGGCCGTACCAAGATCGCAATCGCTGTGGCTTGCGCCATGCTGCGGTTCTTCCTTCATCGTTGCCGGTGGATGGGATGAGTTGCTTCTGTCGCTCAAGGGTGGTTCGTCCTCTTCTTCAGTCGAGTCGTTTTATCATTTTGGGTGCACCAGCGCCATGTCGCGGATCTTATTAGATGCCTGCATCCTACCCCCGGTATGCTTCTGGGTGTCTTTCCAGCTTTCGAACTCTGCCTTCGTGTTGTTGGCGTCGAGGTACTCATGGCATTGCTCCTCGTACCTGCGCAGGAGGTCGCTGATGCTGTTGAACGCGATGAGGCCCGTGAAGCAGTTGATGATGAGCACCCAGCCCACCAGGTCTTTGATGCCGTCCGTCACAAACATCCCGCACGCGTTGGGCACAGCGGTGACGGAGCCCACACGCGCGATGCGCGGAAGGTTTTAGACGGGGCATGTCACCTTGGTGGAAGAGGGACTGGTAGTAGACGAAGATAAAACCCCAACCAATGTTCCGGTACGTGTGACTCTGCCCCATCTCTACTCCTGCCAGTAGTGGGCATTCCGCCTTGGTGGAGATTAAATACCAGGCCATATCGATGATGCTTCTGCCAGTAGTCAAGGTCGAGTCTTCTTGTTCTGACTGGCTGTGGTTCGCGCCATGCTGCGGATCTTACTAGATTCTGGCTGCATCCTACCCCCGGTATGGGATGCATTGCCTCTGCCAATCGAGGGTGTCTCGCAACTTTCGAACTCCGCCTTCCTGTTCTTTTGACGTCAAGGTACTCAAGGTACTGCTCCCCGTACTTACGCAGGAGCTCGCTTATGACGTACAACCCGTGAAGCAGTTCATGATAGCACCCAGCCCACCAGGCCTTTGATGTCGTTTGTCACAAACATCCCGCACGCGTTGAGCACGGCGGTGGCAGGGAAGATGCTAGACGGGCATGTCGCCTTGGTGGAGGAAGACTGGTAGACCAAGATGAAACACCACCGGGATGCTCCGGTATGTGTGATTCTGCCCTACCTACTTCTAGTAGTCGAACTTTAGTCACCTTGTCTTCTGACTGGCCGTTTGCGCCATGCTGAGTATCCTACTAGATTGTGGCTGCATCCTACCTCCGGTAGGGGGGATGAGCTGCTTCTGTCACTTGAGGGTGTCTCGCCAACTTTCGAACTCCGCCTTCGTGTTCTGGATGTCGAGATACTCAAGGTACTGCTCCCCGTACTTACGCAGGAGCTCGCTGATGATGTAGAACACGATGAGGCCCGTGAAGCAGTTCATGATGAGCACCCAGCCCACCAGGTCTTTGATGTCGTCCGTCACAAACATCCCGCACGCGTTGAGCACAGCGGTGGCAGGGCCCCACACGCGTGACGTGCGGAAGCTGTTCCATGCTAGACGGGGCATGTCGCCTTGGTGGAGGAGGGACTGGTAGTAGACGAAGATGAACACGACCAGGATGTTCCAGTAGGTGACAGCCATGAACCTGTCGGCGCGGGTTAGAGTCGAAGTGTCGGGGAAGGAACGCGCGATGTTGACGTGGAACAACACGGCGGTGACCAGAGACGAGCCGCAGACCGACAGCCGGGTTTCGACCACTCGCGGGTACAGGAACCATACCCCCTGCACCACCATGCTGATGAAAATCGGTGGGAGAAACATCCTGAAGAAGATCGGCAACCGCGGCCTCTGGAAAATCGGCGTGAAAATGTACCGAGATGCCGGGTTCGTCCCTCCCAGGCACGTACAGCTGACATCCGCGAAGGGCAGTTCGCGCTTGGTGTACCAGACAGGCCGGGACGTGGTCCCGTCCGGGTTGCACTCCCCCGTCTGGTACGCGGCCGTGTACTCCAGCTCCGGCCAGCACGTCGTGTTCAGCGCCACGTTCCACGCCCGCTGGTTCATCTTCAGCTCCATCCCCGGAAAATACCGGCTCGTCGGCGACAGCCCTGCGTACCCGGGCATGTGACAAAACTGCACCTCGTAGCCGTCTGTCGTGCTGTCGGACGTGTGCGAGAGAACAATGGACAGATGCTGCGTGTCGAGCGGCCACTCAGTGAGGTCAAGTTTGAAGTGGTGCGTGCCGGTGATGCGGAAGTGGTCGATGATGCGGCGCCGCGAGCGCCTGACGTAAATGGTGCGCACCTCAGGCGGGAACACATTCATCAGGCTGACGATCCGCGTAAAGTTCTCGACGCGCGCCGGGGAGATGAACGGAATCGTCCCTTCCGCGAAATCCGGGCAGAGGCACTTGATACTCTCGTCTTGACACTCGTCACCATGCCGCATGGCGTCATACGCGGCGACCGCATTGTCGTACTGGAGCACGCTCTCCTTCAGATACAGGTGGTAGTCCGCGTAAAACGCGCCCATCATCACGTCCACCGCCCCGATGATGTTCACGTTGATTCCCACGCCTACCAACCGCACTTTAGTCCCCCGGAAACACCCGCTGACCAGCCGCCGCGTGCTCTTGAGCTTTGAGAGGGGCAGGTCTCGGCAGGAGGGTGTCGTCGTCGGGATGTCCGACAGCGCGAACGCCTCGTCGAGAGTGTCCGCAACCGCGGCTACGACCATCTGCAGCGACTTCACCGGGGCGGAGCACGGCCGCGCTTGCACTCGCGACACTTCGGCGGAGGTGTCGAAGGTGTCGAGTTGCGAGGCCGCCGGCGTCCAGAACGTGTCGCTCGGGTCCCGAAGAGACTCAACCGCACCAAGGCCACCGGAGAAGTCGGAGACTATTTTACTGATGGCCGCCTGCCAGTCCACCGTCACGGAGGACAGCCATCGCGTGTTCAAAGGCGTGCCGGACGTCTCGAACGCGCCCATCGACACTCCGGTGGTCGCGTAGGCCGGCGTGCTTCGATTGGTCAACGCGTTGTATTCGACCAACCCCGAAAGTACCGCCGCGTTGTACGGGCCCAGCTCCGCCTGCACCACCGCGTATCCCGCCCACAGCGCGTCCATCGCCGCTCGTTCGACTTCGTTGAACACGGTGGGGTTCCACTCCGTAGAAACGGCGATGGGCACCGGCACCACAATCGAGCACAATTCGGCGCTCGCATCCGACGCGCCCTGCCGGTACGCTCTGACCACGTCTGTGTAGTCCTTCCCGAGCAGCCCCGGATTCGACGGCGTGAACACCGCCACTTTCCCGCCGGCGCCGCGGGCTACCATCGCACTGGCGACGCCGTTTGTGTACGCACCTTTGGCGGTGGGAACGTTGAAGGACGCGAGGTTCGGCACCTTGCGGAGCTTCGAACCGGCGTTGGAGTCCGGGTTCAGCTCGACGAAGCTGGCGGACGGGTGCTGGAATGCAAGGGAAGGGGGGATCGCCGTGTCGATGGACACGACCAGGACGCTTTCGCCGCTTTCCAGCGACTGGTTGACGGCTGCGGACAACTCGGCTGCATCCCACGAGTTCTCGAGGAGGGTTTGAACGGCGCGCTCCGGCGTCGCCCGGTCGAGAGTTGAGCAAGCCGCGCAGGCCGGGTGGACGAACCGCCATTCGACCGCTGGATGCGCGATTCGCAGCCGCGGCACCGCCGCCGACACGCCGCGTGTATGGCGGTAGTTGACGACGTCCGGCGCGTCAGCGACCAGCACCACGCGAAGCGCGCCAGCTGACAAGGCCAGCCAGCTCGCAAACACCAGCGCACGCATGGCTCGCGACAGGGGGCGGGAGCACCCCCACTGACGGTTTGCAAAAGACTTCCTTTGATGCTCTTTTTTCTTGTGTTTCCGCCTGCTTGGGGTCAATAGTTGCAAGTCGTTGGGACTAAAATGGGAACTTAATGCCAGCTAATTTCGTGCAAAAGCCCCGGCAGAGAACGAAACCCACCGAACAGGACACGAATTTTCCTCCCACTCGCCTGGCCCCAGAAAATAGACGGCGTTGCCCACTTGGAGAGTTCCTTCTCGGCCAACGAGTGGCGCGAGGCGATCAGGTTTCGTGCGGGCCTTCCGGTGTCGGGCCCTGCAGCTGCTGGTGGAGCACTCGACGCTCCTGAAGACCTTCACGCCTGGTATGAGATAAGCTGCTCCTATATCTCGTTGCTGTCTTCCAAGCTTTCGAGCTCTGCCGTCAAGTTCATGACGTCGAGGTACTCAAGGTACTGCGCCCCGTACTTACGCAGGAGCTCGCTGATGATGTTATACACGATGAGGCCCGTGAAGCAGTTCATGATGAGCACCCAGCCCACCAGGTCTTTGATGTCGTCCGTCACAAACATCCCGCATGCGTTGAGCACAGCGGTGGCAGGGCCCCACACGCGTGACGTGCGGAAGCTGTGCCATGCTAGACGGGGCATGTCGCCTTGGTGGAGGAGGGACTGGTAGTAGACGAAGATGAACACGACCAGGATGTTCCAGTAGGTGACAGCCATGAACCTGTCGGCGCGTGTTAGAGACGAAGTGTCGGGGAAGGACCGCGCGATGTTGACGTGGAACAGCACGGAGGTGACCAGAGACGAGCCGCAGACCGACAGCCGTGTGGAGACCACTTGCGGGTACAGGAACCAAGCCCCCTGCACCACCATGCTGATAAAAATCGGCGGGAGAAACATCCTGAAGAAGATCGGCAACCGCGGCCTCTGGAAGATCGGCGTGAAAATGTACCGAGATGCCGGGTTCGTCCCTCCCAGGCACGTACAGCTGACATCCGCCAAGGGCAGCTCGCGCTTGGTGTACCAGACAGGCCGGGACGTGGTCCCGTCCGGGTTGCACTCCCCCGTCTGGTATGCGGCCGTGTACTCCAGCTCCGGCCAGCACGTCGTGTTCAGCCCCACGTTCCACGCCCGCTGGTTCATCTTCAGCTCCATCCCCGGGAAATACCGGGCCGTCGGAGACAGCCCTGCGTACCCGGGCATGTGGCAAAACTGCACCTCGTAGCCGTCTGTCGTGCTGTCAGAGGTGTGCGAGAGAGCAATGGACAGATGCTGCGTGTCGAGAGGCCACTCAGTGAGGTCAAGTTTGAAGTAGTGCGTACCGGCGATGCGGAAGTGGTCGATGATGCGGCGCCGCGAGCGCCTGACGTAAATGGTGCGCACCTCAGGCAGGAACACATTCATCAGGCTGACGATCCGCGTAAAGTTCTCGACGCGCGCCGGGGAGATGAACGGAATCGTCCCTTCCGCGAAATCCGGGCAGAGGCACTTTATACTCTCGTCTTGACACTCGTCACCATGCCGCATGGCGTCATACGCGGCGACCGCATTGTCGTACTGGAGCACGCTCTCCTTCAGATACAGGTGGTAGTCCGCGTAAAACGCGCCCATCATCACGTCCACCGCCCCGATGATGTTCACGTTGATTCCCACGCCTACCAACCGCACTTTAGTCCCCCGGAAACACCCGCTGACCAGCCGCCGCGTGCTCTTGAGCTTTGAGAGGGGCAGGTCTCGGCAGGAGGGTGTCGTCGTCGGGATGTCCGACAGCGCGAACGCCTCGTCGAGAGTGTCCGCAACCGCGGCTACTATCGTCTCCAGCGACTTCACCGGGGCGGAGCACGGCCGCGCTTGCACTCGCGACACTTCGGCGGAGGTGTCGAAGGTGTCAAGTTGCGAGGCCGCCGGCGTCCAGAACGTGTCGCTCGGGTCCCGAAGAGACTCAACCGCACCAAGGCCACCGGAGAAGTCGGAGACTATTTTACTGATGGCCGCCTGCCAGTCCACTGTCACAGAGGACAGCCATCGCGTGTTCAAAGGCGTGCCGGACGTCTCGAACGCGCCCATCGACACTCCGGTGGTCGCGTAGGCCGGCGTGCTTCGATTGGTCAACGCGTTGTATTCGACCAACCCCGAAAGTACCGCCGCGTTGTACGGGCCCAGCTCCGCCTGCACCACCGCGTATCCCGCCCACAGCGCGTCCATCGCCACTCGTTCGACTTCGTTGAACACGGTAGGGTTCCACTCCGTAGACACGGCGATGGGCACCGGCACCACAATCGAGCACAATTCGGCGCTCGCATCCGACGCGCCCTGCCGGTACGCTCTGACCACGTCTGTGTAGTCCTTCCCGAGCAGCCCCGGATTCGACGGCGTGAACACCGCCACTTTCCCGCCGGCGCTGCGGGCTACCATCGCGCTGACGACGCCGTTTGTGTACGCACCTTTGGCGGTGGGAACGTTGAAGGACGCGAGGTTCGGCGCCTTGCGGAGCTTCGAACCGGCGTTGGAGTCCGAGTTCAGCTCGACGAAGCTGGCGGACGGGTGCTGGAATGCAAGGAAAGGGGGGATCGCCGTGTCGATGGACACGACCAGGACGTTGTCGTCGCCGGAAAGCGACTGGTTGACGGCTGCGGACAACTCGGCTGCGTCCCACGAGTTCTCGAGGAGGGTTTGGACGGCGCGCTCCGGCGTTGCGCGGTCGAGAGTTGAGCAAGCCGCGCAGGCCGGGTGGACGAACCGCCAGTCGACCGCTGGATGCGCAATTCGCAGCTGCGGCACCGCCGCCGACACGCCGCGTGTATGTCGGTAGTTGACGACGTCCGGCGCGTCAGCGACCAGCACCACGCGAAGCGCGCCAGCTGACAAGGCCAGCCAGCTCGCAAGCACCAGCGCGCGCATGGCAGGGGGTGGGAGCACCCCCACTGACGGTTTGCGAAAGACTTCCTTTGATGCTCTTTTTCTTGTGTTTCCGCCTACTTCGGGTCAATAGCTGCAAATCGTTGGGACTAAAATGGGAACCAGCTAATTTCGTGCAAAGCCCCGGCAGAGAACGACACCCACCGAACAGGACACGAATTTTCCTCCCACCCGCCTGGCCCCAGAAAATAGACGGCATTGCCCACTTGGAGAGCTCCTTCTCGGCCAACGAGTGGCGCGAGGCGATCAGGTTTCGTCTGGGCCTTCTGGTATCGGGCCCTGCAGCTCCTGGGGTGCACTCTATGCTACTGAGGACGTCCACCCCGGGTATGAGAAAAGCTGCTTCTGTCACTCGAGGGTATCATGCCAGCTTTCGAACTCCGCCTTCGTGTTCTGGATGTCGAGATACTCAAGGTACTGCTCCCCGTACTTACGCAGGAGCTCGCTGATGATGTAGAACACGATGAGGCCCGTGAAGCAGTTCATGATGAGCACCCAGCCCACCAGGTCTTTGATGTCGTCCGTTACAAACATCCCGCACGCGTTGAGCACAGCGGTGGCAGGGCCCCACACGCGCGACGTGCGGAAGCTGTGCCATGCTAGACGGGGCATGTCGCCTTGGTGGAGGAGGGTTTGGTAGTAGACGAAGATGAACACGACCAGGATGTTCCAGTAGGTGACAGCCATGAACCTGTCGGCGCGGGTTAGAGTCGAAGTGTCGGGGAAGGAACGCGCGATGTTGACGTGGAACAGCACGGAGGTGACCAGAGACGAGCCGCAGACCGACAGCCGGGTGGCGAACACTCGCGGGTACAGGAACCAAGCCCCCTGCACCACCATGCTGATGAAAATCGGTGGGAGAAACATCCTGAAGAAGCTCGGCAACCGCGGCCTCTGGAAGATCGGCGTGAAAATGTACCGAGATGCCGGGTTCGTCCCTCCCAGGCACGTACAGCTGACATCCGCCAAGGGCAGCTCGCGCTTGGTGTACCAGACAGGCCGGGACGTGGTCCCGTCCGGGTTGCACTCCCCCGTCTGGTACGCGGCCGTGTACTCCAGCTCCGGCCAGCACGTCGTGTTCAGCCCCACGTTCCACGCCCGCTGGTTCATCTTCAGCTCCATCCCCGGAAAATACCGGCTCGTCGGCGACAGCCCTGCGTACCCGGGCATGTGACAAAACTGCACCTCGTAGCCGTCTGTCGTGCTGTCGGACGTGTGCGAGAGAACAATGGACAGATGCTGCGTGTCGAGCGGCCACTCAGTGAGGTCAAGTTTGAAGTGGTGCGTGCCGGTGATGCGGAAGTGGTCGATGATGCGGCGCCGCGAGCGCCTGACGTAAATGGTGCGCACCTCAGGCGGGAACACATTCATCAGGCTGACGATCCGCGTAAAGTTCTCGACGCGCGCCGGGGAGATGAACGGAATCGTCCCTTCCGCGAAATCCGGGCAGAGGCACTTGATACTCTCGTCTTGACACTCGTCACCATGCCGCATGGCGTCATACGCGGCGACCGCATTGTCGTACTGGAGCACGCTCTCCTTCAGATACAGGTGGTAGTCCGCGTAAAACGCGCCCATCATCACGTCCACCGCCCCGATGATGTTCACGTTGATTCCCACGCCTACCAACCGCACTTTAGTCCCCCGGAAACACCCGCTGACCAGCCGCCGCGTGCTCTTGAGCTTTGAGAGGGGCAGGTCTCGGCAGGAGGGTGTCGTCGTCGGGATGTCCGACAGCGCGAACGCCTCGTCGAGAGTGTCCGCAACCGCGGCTACTATCGTCTCCAGCGACTTCACCGGGGCGGAGCACGGCCGCGCTTGCACTCGCGACACTTCGGCGGAGGTGTCGAAGGTGTCAAGTTGCGAGGCCGCCGGCGTCCAGAACGTGTCGCTCGGGTCCCGAAGAGACTCAACCGCACCAAGGCCACCGGAGAAGTCGGAGACTATTTTACTGATGGCCGCCTGCCAGTCCACTGTCACAGAGGACAGCCATCGCGTGTTCAAAGGCGTGCCGGACGTCTCGAACGCGCCCATCGACACTCCGGTGGTCGCGTAGGCCGGCGTGCTTCGATTGGTCAACGCGTTGTATTCGACCAACCCCGAAAGTACCGCCGCGTTGTACGGGCCCAGCTCCGCCTGCACCACCGCGTATCCCGCCCACAGCGCGTCCATCGCCACTCGTTCGACTTCGTTGAACACGGTAGGGTTCCACTCCGTAGACACGGCGATGGGCACCGGCACCACAATCGAGCACAATTCGGCGCTCGCATCCGACGCGCCCTGCCGGTACGCTCTGACCACGTCTGTGTAGTCCTTCCCGAGCAGCCCCGGATTCGACGGCGTGAACACCGCCACTTTCCCGCCGGCGCTGCGGGCTACCATCGCGCTGACGACGCCGTTTGTGTACGCACCTTTGGCGGTGGGAACGTTGAAGGACGCGAGGTTCGGCGCCTTGCGGAGCTTCGAACCGGCGTTGGAGTCCGGGTTCAGCTCGACGAAGCTGGCGGACGGGTGCTGGAATGCAAGGGAAGGGGGGATCGCCGTGTCGATGGACACGACCAGGACGTTGTCGTCGCCGGAAAGCGACTGGTTGACGGCTGCGGACAACTCGGCTGCGTCCCACGAGTTCTCGAGGAGGGTTTGGACGGCACGCTCCGGCGTTGCGCGGTCGAGAGTTGAGCAAGCCGCGCAGGCCGGGTGGACGAACCGCCAGTCGACCGCTGGATGCGCAATTCGCAGCTGCGGCACCGCCGCCGACACGCCGCGTGTATGTCGGTAGTTGACGACGTCCGGCGCGTCAGCGACCAGCACCACGCGAAGCGCGCCAGCTGACAAGGCCAGCCAGCTCGCAAGCACCAGCGCACGCATGGCTCGCGACACGGGGCGGGTGCACCCCCACTGACAACCGGTTTGCGAAAGACTTCCTTTGATACTCTTTTTTTGGTTTACCGCCTGCTTTTTCGGCACTACTTGGGGTCAATAATTAGGGGGGGGGGGGGGGGGGGCAGTGCTGATACTAAGCCTGAGACCCAAAACGAAGTTGCTAACCCTGGTTGGGGGGGTGGCATTTTACTAGTGAAAAAGCATGACTAGTGCACAAGTAAAAATACTAGTGCACTAGTAAAAACACTAGTAAAAATGACTAGTGTCCTAGTAGAAATCCACCTGTTCCGGACCGAAATCTGGGCGGTTTTGTAAATTTCAGAGGGTACCCTACCGTTGCGCTTACTACCGTGTTCGGAGAAATGTTGGACTGGGAAAAAGGCGCAGGGCTTACGCAGCTCTTTTGTCTTGGAGCTAAATACGTACTGAAAATCAGTACGTAGAGCCCCCTGGCAAAAATATATAGAGCATGCCTTGCAAACTGGGCCTACACAGGAACTTGCTGCAGGCCATGTTCGCGCGTTTATTGAGGTTTAGAGTTCGATGTTTCAGGGTCTCCACTTGCACTGTCTTCGAACTGACCTGCAACGAGAACTAGAGTACCGACATTGCAATGGTGTACAGGGTGCTCGGGTCATACGGAGAGCTGTGTAAGCCCGGTTCCACGTCTTTCCAGCAATTAATTTTGTGGTGAGCACAGCGAGCTAGATCAAAAATCACCGCAGTTTTTGTTCGGTCTAAATCCCACTTACCAAAAAGACACAAGGTTTTGATCCTGCATGATACCGGACCGTACTACCGGTGTCTGGAGAGAAAAAAAGTAGTACGTGCTGATAACGTACTGATTTCAGCATGTGTACGCGTACTGATTCAGCATGTGTACAAAAAAAACAAAAAAAAGTAACGTGCTGAAATCAGTACGTTCAGCATGCTGAACGTAAGGCCTGAAAAGGCGAAATACTTTCCAAACCCCCCAAAAGTCCAAAATAGTTCCGGTCCAAACATTTTTCAGTAGGGTTCACGCCCATAACGAAGTTTAGAATCCAAGAATACGATAGGATATGATACACCTGTGGTGTCTAGTCAAGGGCGCCCAAGCCCGTTAACAGCACCTACAACTTGGAGAGCTACTGTAGCCAGACTCAGAAGGTGGCGAGTTGCTGCGCGTAGTCGGCACGCGGCTTCGCCGGGCCATACGGAGCAGGGCCGGCGGCATGCCGCGGAAGGACACGACCGGCGAGCTCGCGGTGAAGCGAGCGTCGCTGAGTGAAGGCGACGGCCTGGCCGCCGAGTGGCGGTCACGCGCGTTTTTGACGCGGTGGATGCCGACGACAGCGGGCTGCTGACGTTCAAGGAGTTGATCAATACCGCCGGTCCCGGACGTCGTGTTCCGGCACGGTCGGCGACGGCAATCTCATGAGTCGCCCCCGCCATGCTCACTGAGCTGTTTGTCTATGCCGACTCAGGCTACGCCCATAGTCATGATCGTGCAACAACCATTTTCAAGGACAAACAGAAACTAAAGGTAACCTGAACCAATTTGGACGCGTTTCGGCCAGGAATTCGGGAAACTTTGGAATGTTCGCACCAGTCTGCCGGTCCCATCATTTGTGTAACGGGGACATGAAACGAGTGGCAGAAGTTGCAGACTTCAAAATACCGCCAAAAAGTGAGACCCCCAAACTTGGTCCCTGCAGGGAAAGTCCAGAATTTTCAGAGCCTCCAAAAAGTCCAAGAAAAATCCCGGTCCAACATTATTCGGAACGCGGTTCCCAACGCGATTCCTTACTGTGCGATAGACGAAAGCTGGGGTCATTCAACAAAGCCAGTTCTGCAGGAATAAGTTACGATTACTCGTCGGTTTGTGTTTGGCGGCTGAACATGCAGAACTGTGGTCGCTTTTTTGGCGGGCCACTCACCCCGACTCTTCCCCCACAGGAACTGGGCTGAGTATTGAGTTCTGCAAAGTGCAAGTGACATGAAGGCAAGCGAGCACTCCGGCTGAGTACGGGGAGTTTCTATGAACTTGTTGCCACTTACTAGCTCCCAATGCCCGATAGACAGTGCGTTGTGAATTCAAGCTAATCCGAGGCGGTGATTTCTATCGTCGTATGCGAACAACCGAAGATGCGAAAGAAGCTGTTGGCTACGCGATTTACCGTACTGTGCGGTAGACCCAACGCAGAACCTGCTGGTGTCCCACCCGACGAAAGCATGTCCCGAAAAGACAAAGAAACATGACTTCCAGGCATTCGAAATGCCCTGTTAACTAGCACACAACGCAACGCGTGCGCCACAGGCTACAAGACTGGTGCGGCGGTGTGAAAGAGGAAGTCCAAGCACGAAATGGGAGAGTGCCTCCAACACCAGAAAGCGGAGCACATAGCAGTGAGCAACGGGGCACTACTCGTGGAATGTGCGCAACACAAAGCTCTGTGTGCAAACAGTTCACAGGCGGACAAAGCCAGCACCTGTCCCTCATTCATGTTGGGAAACTCGACAAGAAGACCTGCCGACCATCTCTCATTTCTTCGTGGGTTTTAGGGAACCCACTACTGTAAATGCAGTCCGGTGCGATGTCAAGGCGATAGGAGCGCCATGAGCGACAAGCCGAATCTACGGATCAGAGTTTGACTGTGATCGGAAGCCGAAGTGTCTGAGACCTGTCACGACATGTTTCTGACCTCACCGTAGGGATACAAGGGACTTTCCCAAGAAACCAACCAAAAACCTCACAACTCCGCCTGTCTCTCGCAAACTGGGTGGTTTGTAGTTTGGGCACCGGTGGCCACGGCAGTGCCGTGAGACCCCTCGAAAACTCTCGAAACACCCAGGCTTGGGTCCAGATCAGGTGGATTTTGGCTAAATCACTAGTCATTTTTACTAGTGCAGTAGTCTTTTTTACTAGTGGTACTAGTCATTTTACTAGTCAAATTGTAATCCACTAGTCAAAGTCAAAAAAGTCCTTGACGAGTGCACCGTGTACCTGAAGGCACCTTTTCCTAAAAGGCGACACTAACACGGGAAGCCGTTGGTGAGGATGAGACATTCTCCATCAGTATAATTCGTTGTCATTTACCCCCCCCTAGACTTTACCCCCCCCCCCTGAAATTTACCACTTTTTTGGGATTTTCGATGTACACTGGGAAAAACAGTGTCCCCCCCCCCCCTGGAACGGTCACGGAACTGCCTGTGAAATGGGGTCTGCAGTGTTCACAAGGGGTCCGGGGCTCTTTCACAGGAGTTCCACAGCCGCTGTGGAGTTCCACCACCGCTGTTCTAATGCAAAAGGAAAAGCTAGAGTGCTGAGCAGGCAGAAGTAGCAGCAGGATTCAGGGTCTTGCCATGGCCCAGCATCCACTTTTATGCCCCTAGCTTCACACTGTCCGGCCCCCCAGGTAGTCTCCCTGGTTAGAGGTGGCGATCATAAAGGAACCCTGCAGGAGCCCCAGGACAGTGTCCTTTACCCCCCCCTGGAGCCTCCTTTACCCCCCCCCCCCCCCTGGAAATTACCCCCCTCGGCCAAAATTTAGGCCTCAGGGGGGGGGGGGGGGTAAATGACAACGAATTATACTGATGCAAATACAGGGAACCGTATTGAGAACCGTCTTCCCGTGTTAGTGTCGCCTCGCGTTTTCAGGCAGAAAGGCGACGCTGACAAGGGCTAAACGGACACTAACACGGGGGGGGTCAGGTATATGTTCTAACCCATTCATCTGTCCCACCTTTTCCCCGTGACTTCGACGGATGCCTCTCCTTTTGCTCTGCTGCAATGAACAGCTGGGAGATAGCGGAACAGCTAAGAAAGGAGCCACATGCTCTTGTTCTATCGATTTCCCAGGAATAGCGAAGAACAAAAGGAATTCCAGATGGTGTGGTCGGTATAGCCAAAGGGAACTACGGGGGAACAACGGGGAACTGACCTTGGGGTGTTCTTTTTTTTTTGTAGGGGAAATTTTTCAAACGCCACGCACCGGCGCAAAACCCGGAGCTTTGGAGTGACCAAAACGGTTCCTCTTGATTGGCGGTGGACAGGGGGCGTCGGGGGTGGTGTTTTCGTGCCGCCGTGGAATGCGCATGAAGGATTTGTTGAAAAAGAAGACTCGACCGCTATCGTAGGACTCGCAAAAGTCGGTTGGCTCACGCTTGCAGGAACCCTTCAACGTTCGCCAGGAGGACTGAAGGAAAAGCTCAGTTACGACCATTGCGTGCTTGTACAGATCCTTGAAAACAATCGCGTTATCGTGACGGATGGCAGAGGCCGATCAAGATCTAGGTTATCTTGGACAGCCCACAGGTAAAATTGGTCGGCAGCACGCAATCAAGAGTCCCATGGTGATTTGGTGTGGACAGTCATAGACGAAAGGATGTGCTTGCTCAGATCAAACTTGTGTCTGCAAGGGAAGCTGATAAGAAGTAACTTCTTGATAAACTGCATGTCCTCACCCGAAGCATGCGATTTAAGGCTAATGTTGTTGTGGACAAACTGCTCTACGGTCTCTGGAACAGAAGGATGCAGAGCCCGAAGAACCCAAGGCTTTCCCGCGTCCGAAATCTCCCTCCCGCCAGCGAAAGAAGCAAATAAGCCAAGAGCCTCTCCTTGCGCGCCATTCCGACACTCCAATCCCTCTTGGGTTTGGGCAAGAAGGTGATCTGCATTCACGTTCAGAGGCCCAGGTGGCGTTTGCTTCAGCTCCTCTACTATGGGAGAAACCGGAAGCTCTCCGGAGATGGTACCTGCATTCCAACTCGTCCCTCCCCGGAAAGGTCAGTCGACGGCTGTTCGCAAGTGGGTGGAGGTCCTGGGACTGCGAAGGCGTGACTACCCCACACAAGAAGGACTCGCTGTTCTCTCTGTTCTGTCCCTGCCGCCATAGCCATCTTATCCTCGGCCAAGCACCGGTTTCTCCTCCTGCAACGCAACCTTGTCTTCAGCAAGGCCATTCTGACTGTCATGCTGGTTATCAACCTTACTCCTCGCTCGGGTTGCCGTCTTCGACCGCGACCGCCTCTGATAGTTTGGGTTAGAATGCAAATAATCTGTGGCGATAATTTGCATCGCCGGTGTCGCGGTTATCTCTTCGTAGGTGATGTGTCATGGTTTCGCCTCTTTAGCTCGTCTTGATCGTCGCGCTCAGGCGCGCGTTTGGTGCCTCGCTTCTTCTTCGATTGCTCGTCCAGGTTCATCGGTTGCGCGTCGATTTCTGCTTCTTCACGGCGTTAGGGCGATGACTGTGTTGCCTTCTGTGGGGTCGTCTGCCCGCTCAACTTCTTCGCTTGCGCTTCGATGCGTCCTTTGCGCCTTTTGATACCGGCTCCGCCGCGGAGTCCGCTTCTTCGCTCGCGTTGGCGCCGTCTTCTCGACCTTCGCTCTCGGTGGCGATGAGGTTTTTCCCGCTCTTCGGTCCCATCTTCTCCCGCTGCTTCTGGGAGCGTTTTCCCTCGTCGCCACCTTCGGTGCAGACACGGGGCTCTCCGCCTTCTTCTTCTTTGCTGTCTTCTCCTCTCGCCAAGGCCGCCCGGTGGTGCCCCTTCCGACAGCACAGTTTGGGCCTTCGACTTCGCAAAGTGCTCACGTCGGCGTGCCATGGTCAGGTGTCCGTTGCGGCAGCACTCTGCTATCGTCTTACACGTCGCGCATTGCGTCATGCGGTGTTGCCGGCAGAACTTCACCGGTAGGCCGTCGTCATCCTTGTGGTGGACCTCACAGCACCACGCCGACTTGCCCCGGCGCTTTCACACGCCGCACTTCACTTTCTGGTGCTCGTGGCACACCCGCTCACTCCACTTTTCGTGTTCCGTAGCGTCGTTGAACACCGCCCATCTCGCCGCACGCTTCGCCCTTCCACCTCCGTACGTCGGGAAAAGATCCATCCCCGCGCCTCGCCGCTGAACTCGTGTCATCTGTGTCTCGAGCACTTCCATTGTCTCCGTACCACCACGGAAGATCGGCCTCATCTCGTACCCCGTGAGGCACGGCGGGGCTCCCACCGTTCTCAGCGACCCTGTCTTCTCCAGTTTCCTGCATGGCAGAAGCTGTCCGTCGCCGTTTCGCTCCAGCGCATCCCCGACGGTTTTTAGAGTGAAACGGTTTTTAAAAGTTTTCCGAGTACCCTCGCACGCATGTGTCCCGTCCGTCGTCGCTACGACACTGCCCGGAAGATCCAGTCCGGTGCACACTTCAAAGTCGACGGCGAGCTCCGCCGTCGAGACGTCACCCGCCACCGACCAGCACTTCCCATCCAGTCAATACTGCAGCGCCCGGAACTACCTCTCTCCTCCGACCGCCGCGAAGGTCTCCGGTCCCGCGATCGCTTCGAAACCCGGCTGGCGCGGGGCCTCTGATAGAGCCGTTCCTGCTCTCCTTTTTGCCGCAGCTAATCCTGTCACTACCTGTCAAACCGTGACTCCCAGTCTGTCCTTCCTTCTCATCCTATGCGTTCCTCTTCGGGGCACGCATAGCACAGGGCCGCTCTGCGCAAGCTGGAGCCGTTGTAGCTCTTCCGTCCCACCTTCACCAGGGCCGACTGCAGGGGAAGTGGTCTCCACAAAGGAGTTCCCCCCCGAAATTCACCGATTTTGGCCTGGACCAGGTAGCTTGTCTCCTGGGGTTTCTGATCTTGAGACGCTCGAATTACCCGAAATTGTCCATATTTTGTGACAAAAAAAGTGCAAGGTAGCTTAGAAATGCTCTCCAGGACCCAAGGCTGCATCCCTGAAGCACTCAGCAAAAAAACAAGAAACGAAAAAAAAAGAAAGAAAAGACACCCCCCCCTAACAACGGGGGAACTACGGAGAACTGGCCCACCGACCACACCATCCAGAGTTTTCTGTGTTGAACGCAGTGGTCTTTGTGTTTCCGACGATCCCGTATTTTTTTTGTATGAGCACCTGCTTTGTAGGAAATACTTGAGAAGACTGCCAGTTGCGAACTCTCAAATCATAGTGTGGTACTCAACAGCATGCTGATGACTCCCCACTATCGCAACAATATTTCAATATCAAAGGAGGAAATGTGCCCACACGAAGCAGGTAAATCTGGGGTTAGTGGCGGGCGTAAGCGTTCAACAAAAAGACCCTCTTTGCAGTTGCATTGGTTTTCTCCCCCTCTAGCCTCCGTCAAAATGAGCACCAGGCAGTCACTCGAGTATTTTCACTGTGCTACGTTGAGCTCAAGGATTCATACACGACCAGGACGCTGCTGCCGCCGGAAAGTGACTGGGTGGCGGCTGCGGATACATCGGCTGCGCCCCACGAGCTGCGGCACGTTTGGTCTCGTCCCCTGCTTCATCCCATCACCGTCGTGCGATGCAAAAATCAAACGTAGAAAGGCCAAGCGGTGATTCTGTTGCGAGCATCGCGTCTAAACGAGGAGATGAAGGAACAACAGGTCCACGGTTTTCCTAGGAGAAAAATGGGGATGTTCAAATCTTACCGGGTGGTGTACAGTCCCATGTGGGCCTGTGTCACTATGCCACAACTACCAACTAAAGACGCGCATGAATGGACCAATGAGATGAGACTCCTTTGGCCCTGGCTCGAGTATTTTTTTTTTTCCATTGGCTAGATGAACGTCCAGCCGCCCGACAGCCCTCCCCTGTGCTCTCGACTTCGTGCCGGTGAAATTTGAGACGAGTAACTAGCTCTGCTGATCGGCCAGTGCTGCCAAAGCGAGCGGAACCAACTGCAGAGGTTTCGCGTCACAAGAGAGCTGGTCACTCTCGGGAACACAAGGAAGAGTGTCTTTCATCATGCGGGGTGGACAATAGCTTTCTGAAACGCAACCAGTGCTGCCAAAGCTAGCGGAACCAGCTGCAGAACTTTCGCGTCGCAAGAGAGCTGGTCACTCTTGGGAACGCAAGGAAGAGTGTCTTTCAACATGCGGGGCATACACTACCTTTCGAAAACGCAACCAGCGCTGCCAAAGCTAGCGGAACCAGCTGCAGAACCTTCGCGTCACAAGAGAGCTGGTCACTCTCGGGAACCAATATCTTTCGGAGACAACCAATGCTGCCAAAGCTAGCGGAACCAACTGCAGAGTTTTCGCGTCACAAGAGAGCTGGTCACTCTCGGGAACGCAAGGAAGAGTGTCTTTCAGCATGCGGGGCGGATAATAGCTTTCGAAAATGCAACCAGCGCTGTCAAAGCTAGCGGGATCAACTGCAGAGCTTTCTCGCCGCAAGAGAGCTGGTCACTCTTCAAACGCAAGATACGTGCCTTTCAACATGCGGACACTTCGAGGTTCACGGGAAAGTGCGTGTGGTAGAATTAGGCACCGAGGCGCTTATGCAGTCGAGGAAGCCGAAATCGATCGGTGCGTACCAGACGCCCCACAGCAGGTCCGACGCGCACACGAACACGCCGCGCTGTCGGGCAGCCGGTGCACATCTTCGCATTCACAAGCCAAGTGCCGATCATCCTACACGCGTGCGTACAATGGATGGATGCTCACGCCGGAGTTCAAGGATGAGTCTTGTTGAAGACGTGGAGCTAGACACAAGTCCCCGAAAACGCGCGCCTCAGCTAGAAGCAGGCGTCACCAACCGGAGAGCATCCTCGTACGAGAACGGGCCACTTCGCGGTTCAAGGAAGAGTGCCTTGTGGTAGTAGTACGCGCCGAGGCGCAGCCTCGCGTAGTCGAGGAAGTCGAAGTCGATCGGCGAGTGCTTCGCCTGCAGCACGGACCAGACGCCCCACAGCAGGTCCGATGCGCACGCGAACACGTCCGCGCTGTCCGCCAGCCGGTTCAGGAACGAGTCCTCCGTTTCGTCGGCTTTCCGGTCGCCGTCCCGCAAGTACGCTTTGATGAATGCCTTCTTCTGCTCCTTCCCCGGGTACCTGCTGTAGTCGCACTCGAATCCAGCGTACTCGCAAAAGTGGTTTCCGAAGTCATATCCCCTGTAGTTGTACCCTCCGTACTCGAAGTCGATGAAGTGCAGTTCGCCCGATTTCGGGTCGACTGGGTCTACGAGAACGTTGCCCGAGAGCAGGTCTTGGTGCGAGAGGACGTTGTCGAGGAAGAAAGGGTGCACGCGGCCCTCCATTTCGCGGCGGAACCACGCGAATTCGGACGCG
This sequence comes from Diplonema papillatum, assembly GCA_030068145.1. Lineage (NCBI taxonomy): Eukaryota > Euglenozoa > Diplonemea > Diplonemida > Diplonemidae > Diplonema > Diplonema papillatum. Next base: position 176,061 of record JAPJBO010000380.1, on the reverse strand, counting down.
ATCTTCGGGATGTCGAGGGCGTCGAGCAAGGCGGCTCTCGGCTTCTCCGGAAACTGGACGTTGCCGGCCATGGCGAGGAAGTTCTCGATGCGGGACAGGAGCAGCGGCGGCTTCGCCGGCGGCAGCTGCGTGTCGTGCATCTGGCGGAGCTTGCGCGCGATGCGCGGGAAGAAGTCCGCGCTGCACATCTCCGCCGGCTCGAGCGCCCTGCAGGAGAGGAACGCTTCGACGCGCCCGTTCTTGAAGCGGCCGTGGAACGTGGGCGCGAACCCAAGCTCGCTCAGCTTCGCGAAGAGGCGGTTGTCCTCCTCCCGGTCGATGACGACCTCCGTGTTCGTGCCGTAAAGGCGCACCAAGTAGCTCGGCTCGCCCTTGCTGGTGACTTTGAACAGGAGGTTCGTGATCCCGCCGCCCACGGGGCTCACGCTGACATCCTCCCCCTTCCACCCGGGCACCACGGCCGCGACCGCCTTCCCCGCGTGCTCAGCTGCTTCGCTCTCCGGGATCTCGATGTCGCACACAGCATCGTCGTTGTTGCGGTAAACAACCATGTTCCCTCCACCCCTGCACTCCGTTCTTACTGATCGTCCTGGGGGTTTTAGAGTGAAAGTTCGCTTGAAAGTCCTGGGGGTTTTAGCGTGATTTTGAGGTTTAAAGCTGTTCCCTCCACCCCTGCACTCCGTTCTTACTGATCGTCATGGGGGTTGTAGAGTGAAAGTTCGCTTGAAAGTCCTGGGGGTGTTAGCGTGATTTTGAGGTTTAAAGCTGTTCCATCCACCCCTGCACTCCGTTCTTACTGATCGTCCTGGGAGTTGTAGAGTGAAAGTTCGCTTGAAAGTCCTGGGGGCTTTAGCGTGATTTTGAGGTGTAAAGGTCTTATGTTTCAGAGTTGGCCGATGCCTCTCATCTCACCTTTAAAACACGGCTGAGTCACGCATGCTCTTGACAGACGCTAGCGTCCGACATTTCGCACGCGCGTCGCAGTCGTTGGGTGGTATTGACAAGGGGTTTCATCGGACACTCGGATGAGCTTCGTTACTTCACCGCCGCAGGTTCCCCCCTGCCCTGGGAGGTCTGCTTGGCTGCCTTCGGTTTGCGTCTCCGTGTTGGTGTTGTTGCTTCGCTTTTGGACTCCTTCTTCGGCTTGGGACGGTCCCAACGTCCTGATCTGCTCTTGGCGCCTGTCTTGCGCTCATTCTGCGCTGCTCGTCTCTCCTGCATGGCTTCGTGTTTCCATCGGGACTGCTTGCGTTCCCATCCCGACGGGTAATGCCTCTGGGGACGAAAGCTGCCGTTCAGCGTCGCAGCCTTGCGGAGTCCTGCTTGCGGTACGGCTCGCACCTTGTCGCCGGCCTTCTTCGCCGTCTGCTCTCGTGCGGCTGCCTCATACGCGCGCATCACGTCTTCGAAGGCCTGCTGGTTCGACATCTGCGGCCTCTTATTGAGGCCGGCCATGTTTCCGCCTCCAAGAGATGTCAGGACGTTGACGTGCATCTCAAGTGCCGGATGCACTGGCTTCTGCACAATCTTTGCCAGGCGTCGCATCGCGCTCTTCATCGCGTATGACTTCGCGGTCACCGAGTCGCGATATTCCGCCGTCGCTCGTCTTTGAACCTCGTCCATCGCGCGGTTCGACAGAGCGTCGGCGTCTACGTGGCACGTGCTCTAATTTCACGAAGACGCCTCTCTGCCGCAGCTCCGCTTCCTCCGCCTGCGCTCTCGCCTTGTGGGCGTAACGCTTCGGAGCAGCGCGCGTTCCCTGTCATTTGGGAAACGACAAGTTCGCTGTCCCCCCGTACTACCAGCTCTCCGCTCAGCCCCGGTTGGTCCTGCAGTCGGTGTAGTGCCTTGACTAGAGCCGTGTACTCTGCGATGTTGTTCGTCGCTCGCTCCTCGATCGGAGCGCAGATTTCCCACTGTTTCTTTCCCTCGAGGTAGTACACAGCTCCTGCACCCGATACGGCCCCTCGCGTCCCGTTGTTCCGCGAGCCGCCGTCGAAGAAGACTGCCGTCTGCGGCGATGGTAGTTCGTCCCTCGCCACCCACCGTTTCTCCTTCTCTCCCGGATTGCGTTTCTCTCGCCACCGAGTTTTGACAGGTGTCAGCGTCAGCCCGCTGAACAGCTCGAAGTCGATCGCAAGCTCAAAAAATGTCGTCGAGACATCGCCTCCTTGTTCCGCCCATCGCTTCGAAGAGCTCCACTTTGCCATCGCCAAGAGCATCTCGTGGGAGTCGGGCCAGGCCGTAGTGCTCGGTCGGGTTCTCTGCACGTCGATTGGGTACACGGCCGTCGGGGGCTTCGGGTTCCACCCCCACGGGTAGTCGTCGACACGAAACTCTTTTCGCCGGCAGTTCTTCTCAACCAATCCCTCCACCCGTTGTCGCTCAAGCAATATGCGCGCACACATAAGCTGGATCGGGCCTGCCATGCCTGCTTCCCCGTCTTGGTGTGTCTGCTTCGGCACGACGCCACAGAGAGCAAGACATTTTGGCATGTTCGGGCGGCTTGCGAGAAGGTGTGAATACTCGCTCCTCACCGCGGCCCATCTGGTGCATTCCCGCCACATGTGCTGCTCGTCTTCGGGTACTCCTGCACTTCTTGTTGCGCTAGTGGGGAGTCATTTGCATGCAAATGAGTACCACACTATGCCAGCTTTTCGCTACGTGACTCCAGAAGGGTCACCTTTTCCGCGCTTTCGGCGCGGCGCAACTCTAGTCGGTTGCAACTGTTGTTGGCAGTTGCTCACGAGTTCGTAATCCGAAAAGGAATCGGAATCTTCGCTTTCTCGCTTGCGCCGATAGGCACGCCGCGATGCGGAGGACGCAAGAAGCCGGGAAGAGCCGGCGGGAGGGCGCGATCGTTGCGCGACCCGTGGAGGGTCGGAACCAGAATCAGAAATTCTCGTGGATATACGAAACGCTTAGTGTTGGCAGAGGATTCGCTTGAGATGCCGGAACCTTTAGCGGGTGACCTTTCTTGACCGGGGTTCCTTAGAGTAAGTAAGGGCGATGTGTTTCTCTTGTACCCGCAATTCCAGCTTCTGAGGCTGGACCTCACCGTGTACACAGGAGACGATGCCAGAAGGGGGAGGGAGGTTTTGGCGTGTAATGTGGCTTGATGGTTCGGGTTTTTAGGGTCTCCGGGTTTAGGCAGAAAGATCCTGGCGACGAACGATACTGGGCGCACGGGGTATGCGACCTCTGTATCCGACAGGGACTGCTAAACCCAAAGAAACGGGGTTATCATGCAGGGTCAAAACCTTGTGTCTTTTTGGAAATGGCCAAAATTTTATTTCCAGAAAAAAAATGGTTTTTTTGAATTCCGTCTTCGGAAAAATATTGGATAGGAAAAATATCCACATTTTTCTGGGATGGTCATTTTATGCAAAATATTTCCTATCCAAACATTTTTCCTATCCAAGTATTTTTCCGGTCCGATCAAAGTTCAAGGCGATTTTCCGGTTGTTAAGTTTAGAACGTATTCCCCCGCCCTCTAACTCTGGTTTCCCCCCCGCGCCTCATGCCACGAAATCCTAGGCTGAGACCGCTTTGGACGCTCCGACCCAGCGGGTCTGGGTCGGTTCGCGGCCGGTCCGGAAGCAACGTTCGATTCGCAGAAGGAAAAAGCGCTTACTGATGGAACCGTTTCTTGCGCCCTCACCATCTTTCGCCCACCAGTCGATGTAATGCTTTGTTGTCGCGGTGTTGGCCGGGTCTAGGTCAAGTGGAACCCCTTCGTGTCTGCGACCTGGGGAATGATCCGGCTCGTTTTCCCCGCCAAGATCACTTGGTAGGGGATGGGTATCCCATCCGCAGCCCCACCCGTCACAACAGTAACGCTTCGCTTGTCGCCCATAGTCAATGCGCACATCACGAGTACCTTTCGGGGCGAGTGTCGCAGTCGGGCTGGGCGTGAAAAGCGCCGCAGCATGGTCGCAGTTCAAGACGCAGCTTTGTGGGATATCGTTACTCCATTAAAGCATGAACAGCTGGCCGCATCTCTTCTTTCTTTTGTTTCGTCTGGGTTTCATCCAGTACTCTGCTTGTCTTAGTCGTCTGTACGTAGTTGTGCTTCCGACACCACTTCCGAGCCCATTCTGTGCTAAGTTCTGATTAGATGACTGGCAACCCAGTAGTTCGGGCGCAAGCACGCTCACGAGCGAGTAAGTGACAGCGGCCCCGTTCGTTCGTTTTCGCTCGATCAGTTCTAAAGGGATCACGGTCTCCTTTTTTCGTAATGACAATGGACGGCCTCTCTTGGCCTTTTGTTCGTCAACGTCGATCGGTTCACTCCGACTTCCGCCTAGAGCGTGTGCAATGGAGTTGTTTTTCCCGTACAGCGTACGAGCGCGAGTGGCCGTTGCATGCGAAACCTTTTTGCCTGGCATGCTGTTCCGCTTCTGCATCCCTCCTGTAGTCCTAGACGGCAACAAGCTCACCTATTCCACCTATTTCAAGGTCTCTTTCCTCCCACGAGCTGTACTCCCGCGCTTTTCTGCGGAGCGTTCTGCGGTGTTCCTCGTGCGGTATATCTGATTGATATCCCTGGTTCGTTTTCTTCTTATTTGATCATTTCTTACACCCCGGACTTCAGCAGCCATATACTAAGTCAACGCGGGAGTGAGGCCGACCGCGCAAATGACCGCAAACCCACTCCCGCAATCCGGAGTGGGAGTCCGGGGTGTACATCAAGAGAGCCGAGCAGAAAATCCCGTCCGGGTAAAGCAGCTACTGCTGTGCGGGCAATCAGAGAAGACATAAATTCAAAAACAAAAGTTCCGGAAAAATATCCAATTTTTTCCGGAAGGCCTTTCCGCGGAAGGCCGTTTTATCCAAAATATTTCATATCCAAATATTATTCCTATCCAAATATTTTCCTATCCAATACTTTTCCGAAGACGGTTTAAAAATTTTGGAACAAAAACTGCGGTAATTTTTGCAGAAGTTGAGCAATTTTTTTTTTTTTTTCCACAATTTTTTCAGGGATTTATATAGCTTTTCCTCCTCTGCAGAAAAGTCCTTTTCGCCCTCGGGGTCCTGTGGTGGATCCAAAATTAATTAGAATTGGTAGTCAAGAGGCAAGCACTACCAGGGCAGCCCAGCCCAACCCAGTGTTGGAACAAGAATCAGACGAAATGGTTAAGCTAATTTGTAAGACAGGGGGGGTCTGGGGGGCAGCGCCCCCCAGCGCACGGTACGGTACAGCGAAGAATTTCCGCGCCGGTCAACTCCTAGTATTGAATCCAAATTCAGTTAGAACCGGTATTCAACGTCTGATGCCGAACCCCAAATCTAATTAGAATCGGTACTCAACGTCCAATTTCCGATCCTGAATTTAATTAGAATTGGTAGTCAACGTCCAATTTCCGATTCCAAATTTAAATAGAATTGGTAGTCAACGTTCAGGTTTGGCTCCAAATTTAATTAAAATTGGTAGTCAACGTCTAGGTTCGGATCCACAACCAATTAGACTTGGTAGTCAACGTCTGATGCCAAATCCAAAATTTAATTAGAATTGCTAGGCAACGTCCAGTTTCGGATCCCAAATTTAATTACAATTGGTAGTCAACGTCCAGTTTCGGATTCCAAATTTAATTACAATCCGTAGTCAACGTCTGATGTCGTATCCAAAATTTAATTAGAAGTGGTAGTCAACGTCCAAATTCGGATCCCAAATTTAATTAGAATTGGTAGTCAACGTCCAACTTCCGATTCTGAATTTAATTAGAATTGGTAGTATGTCGGATCCCAAATTTAATTAGAAGTGGTAGTCAACGTCTATTGTCGGATCCAAATTTAATTAGAATTGGTAGTCAACGTCCAATTTCCGATCCCAAATTTAATTAGAATTGGTAGTCAACGTCCAATTTTGAATCCAAATTTAATTAGAATTGGTAGTCAACGTCAATTTTGAATCCGATTTAATTAGAATTGGTAGTCAACGTTCAATTTTGAACACAAATTTAATTAGAATTGGTAGTCAACGTTCAATTTTGAATACAAATTTAATTAGAATTGGTAGTCAACGTCCAATTTTCGATCCAAATTTAATTAGAATTGGTAGTCAACGTCCAATTTCCGATCTCAAATTTAATTAGAATTGGTAGTCAACGTTCAATTTTGAATCCAAATTTAATTAGAATTGGTAGTCAACGTCCAATTTCCGATCTCAAATTTAATTAGAATTGGTAGTCAACGTTCAATTTTGAATCCAAATTTAATTAGAATTGGTAGTCAACGTCCAATTTCCGATCTCAAATTTAATTAGAATTGGTAGTCAACGTCCAATTTCCGATCCCAAATTTAATTAGAATTGGTAGTCAACGTCCAATTTTGAATCCAAATTTAATTAGAATTGGTAGTCAACGTTCAATTTTGAATCCAAATTTAATTAGAATTGGTAGTCAACGTCCAATTTCCGATCCCAAATTTAATTAGAATTGGTAGTCAACGTTCAATTTCCGATCCCAAATTTAATTAGACTTGGTAGTCAACGTCTCGCCTCCCACCACCTCCGCCCCTGGCCCTCCTGCCTCCTCTTTCCCCGCCTCCGTTTTACTCTTCCTGCCCCCATGGCTTCGCCATGGCTTTCGCCATGGCTTTCGCCATGGCTTCGTCCCTCACCCCCGCTGATCCCGGTTGGTAGTGACCCGGCCTTACCCCAACCCCCAGCCCAAAATTAAGTCAATTTTTTTTTTTCGCGCTCGGGGTGGCCCCGAGCCCCAGACCCATATATAAATCACTGATTTTTTTTTGGGGTCCATCGGCCCCGCGGGAGCGTTTTAAAAAGACACAAGGTTTTGACCCTGCATGGTATACACCCCGATGCGTGCAACGTTGACGCTTAAGGAAAATCATCAGAAACCCAAACGGGGCGTCACCAGAAATCCAAAACTTGAAACCTACCACTCAGGTGCCCGTGAAATGCTCCGAAAGGGCGGCAAAAGTGGTCGGACGCTCGTTTAGGCTGAAACAACGGCTGCAGGATGCGAAAGCAAGGCCCACAATCACCCCCACAAGCCAATTCCTAGGCGATTCCTTCAGGAAAAACATCAAAACCCAAACCGCAGCCACAAAAAACAGCCCGACTAGGACACAACCACGCAGGGAACCCAAAAACAATCGGAACCCCCAGGAAAGTTTGATCCACACCGGTGTGGGTTCATAGAACGCCCACCCTCGATCAACCGCAGATGAGCCGAGGGGATAGTTCCGGATGCTCGGGACTTTCGATTCCCTTCACGACCTTTCCGGATGGGACTTTCGATTCCCTTCACGACCTTTCCGGGCTCGGGACTCTCGATTCCCTTCACGATCTTTCCGGGCTCGGGACTCTCGATTCCCTTCACGACCATGTCGTTTGAATCCTCGGGTTCCTTCGGCAGAGAATGCGTTTCCTCGCTCCAGAACCGAAACCGTTGGTAATGAACCTGCTATACCGCGATCCGACACGCCCGCTGTGCGTACGGCCCGCGGAAGACAGGCCTCCAGCACGCCACACGTCTCTAGTCCTGCCGGTCGCGACGACAGTCCGCCCCAGGGCCTTCAGCCCACCCTTCAACGCGCGCATCATCCAGCCCTCGTATTCCCAGTGCGGCGGCGCATCAGGCAGACGGGCAAAGTCGAAGTCGTGCGCACCAGCCCGAAACGTGGCAGCAAGCATCGAAGCGTGTACGGGCGGTGCAGCGCGTTGTACCGCCTCCTCTCAATCGTCCTGCCGGGCCGGAAACCCACCGCGCCCATCATCCGCGGTCGCGTCAACCGCCATCCCTTTCACAACGACGCCGTGCACGCATGCGCACGACGGCCATCGTGACCTGCTACAGCACATTCACCTCCTTTGATCTTATGCAGCTGGTGCTTCTACAAAATAAAATCGCACATTGCAATTGTTTCAGCCCCCGCCGTAGCTTTGGAGCACCATCGTCGTTTCCGGCGTGGCGTCGTCGACCTAGCCAGACGGTTTCGGCACAGACGGTCACCCTTGGAGGAGTGGTGGTAGAATACCTTTTCGGTGCGGTAAGGTTCTTCGAGCTGCAAAAGCTCTTTCGGTGAGTCAGCGAGTGTCGTCCACTACGACGCTTTCGCCAAGACTCTGGTGAGGACTGGTCGATGCCTTCTCTCGCAGGTAGCGTCACAGGACAACACACAGGCATAGGGAAACCCGTCCCTTCGGTGCGCTGTCAGATCTTCCTTGCTCGGCAGTGTCAAGCGCCCGTCGGTCGCACTCTTGACATTTGCGGTCATCGTATCCCTCGGACGCGCTCGTCGAGGCCAAGTGCATGGCATCGTCCTCCCCGACTTCCGAAAGGGTACTACCCGATGACGCATCGCTTTCTTCCGTCACCAAAGCACCGCTACCGCGTCGCGAGAAAGGTACCCCCTGCGCAGGGACTGACACCAGCTCGGAGCCACGAGCCCTGAAGCTCCCCGAACCACTGTTTTTCGCCCGTAAGGAGCACGGTGCTGTGTGGGCCTCTCAACTCTTTCCTATCCTGAACGGTCCGAGCCAAACTAGAGCAGCTGGCAAGCCGTGGGCAGCAGTGTTGTGCGCAGAGCTGCTGAGCACGCAGTGCTGGGCACGGAAGCAGCCATACCATCATCAGGTGATACGAACAAGCCGCTATGCTGCTGGTGCTGCGTGTTAACAACGCCGGCATCGGCTGTCACGCTGCTGCTTTCGTGGACGGGTTGGTGCAATGTCACGAACCGTGTTAGCTTGAGTTAAATTCCGCTCCTTCGAGGGGTCACTCGGAGCCGTTGCTCCCACTCGTCCCGCGCATTTAACGTCCATTTGATGCCGCGGCTGCGGGTTCACCAACCTTGCTACGACTTTTGCTCCCCCCGATAAACATTGCTTTGATTCGGGCGCTCTGAACTTGTCGTCCGAGTACAAAGTGAACGGATGAAATGAGACAGGGTGACGCGCATCCTACTTTTTCCCATGCATTCTGTCTTTTCTCATTTTCCTTTCTCCCGCCCTTCACAACGACAGCAAGTGTCGACGACTAACCTACCCAGGGGGTGGCTGATTTCTTTGTTGGCAGGTTTTCTCTACTTCTGGTCCCAACGACGGCAAGTGCCTGAGGCTAGCCCCAGTTTTTTTTTTTTTTCTTTTTTTTTTTTTTTTTTTGGCACAAGTGGTTTCTACCGGCGGAAGTGGCGTTGGCTAGTGGGTTCTTTTTTTGTCATGGTGACAGAAAGCAGAAGCCAAGCTCGTGTGGACGTGCGCTTGCTATTCTGTTTCCCGTCACATGCACACGTTTCGTTTAGCTTTTCTGCATGGAAAGAGGGAGAAAGAGATACGAACACGGTCCAGCCCCAGAAGCTGGAGTTCAAGCTGGAGTTAAAACAGCGAGTGTCACCCCCGCTTTCGTGGGGATTTACGCGCGTTTTAATTGCAGCACGCCCTTTTCTGTGACTCGAACATTTTTAACGCACGTTTCTGAGGCGGGACCTCGCCGTGTAGTTTTGTTACCGTAATTGGAATAATGTTGAACTGGACTAAATCTGGGACGGGTAGATGACAGACCGGAAACCTGGGACACCGAGGGGGTCTCCCAGGTATAGTCTCCTGCGTGACTGGACCAGTGGTGGTCCTGCAGCCTCCTGTGACAGCGGCGTCTAGGGGGCGAGCTGAGTATAATGAGCACCCCAAGGCGCGGGCAAGCACCAGGGTCGCGGTGTTGTGCAAAGTACGCAAAGTCGCAACCCCGAAGAAAAATGCCGAACCAGCCCCGTTTACCCGGTTCAACATTAATCCATTGACGGTATAGAGAGAGAGAGAGAGAGAGAGACAGAGAGAAAAACGAAAGAGAAAAAAAACGGAAGACTATGAAACCGTAACTCCGCAAAATGATGAACGTCCGACCCGCCGGACAACTGGTTTCCCTGCTGCACACCCCTGGGCAGGGCTTACGTTACGCTCCGTTTTCGGTCTCAGAGAAAATACGTGTGGCCCACACGTGGGCGCTTAAGGTTCGAGGGGAAATACTCGACGGGCTGCCTTGTGCTTACTTCGAAGGAGGCTAGAGGGGGAGAAACAATACAACTACAAAATTGGTCTTTTTTGTTGAACGCTTACGCCCGTCACTGAACCCAGATCCACCTGTGTGCTACAGCACATTTACCTCCTTTGATCTTTTGCAGCTGGCAGCCTCCTCAAGTATTTCCTACAAAGCAGGTGCTTATGCAAAAAAAAACCCCCTTTCTCCTCATGTGCGACGGCAAAAGAAAATAGCGTCGCTACTGGACTTGGCAACACCTGGCTGTGCGGCCTTATCCGCTGGTGGGCCTAGACTCCGAAGTGGAGCGTAAGCCCTGCCCCCGGGAGGGGTATAAGGCGGCGAGCTCGGCTGATCCAAAGAAACATAACACTCTCGTTCAGAAGGGATAAAGCATGTTGTGGAGAGTACGCCCGCACTGTGGATGCAGCTCCCAGAAGCCTGGAGACAACAAGGGTGCGCCCGAGATCGAAAAGCGGGTGTGCCACATCCAAACGCGCAGCTGCTTCGACTCCGAATGGAAGGGGGGAAACATAGAGGTAAGGGGCAAACACCCACTCCACGGCGGCCTCCCTTGCTCCACTTCATCACCTTTTGTTCTTCGCTTACACCACCGTGTGTTGTTTTCTCACTCAGGACTTTGACCTGTTGTGTTTGTGTGGTTTTTTGTGTAGGGGTAGACCCGCATGACCTCACGTCCGTTCATCACGTGGTTCGGTAGTTGCAGAGCACTTGGGATCCCTTCTGTTCTTTATCGGGCAGCATCGTCGAGCATTTCCTTTCAAGCTGACGCTTATGTAAAAAAAACTCGGGGGACTGCCTTGTGCATATTTTTCGACGGAGGCTAGAGGGGGAGAAACAATACAACTACAACGTGGGTCGCTTATTGTTGAACGCTTACGCCCGCCACTAAACCCAGATTTACCTGTGTTTCGTGTGGGCTACAGCACATTTACCTCCTTTGATCTATCGCAACTGGCAGTCTCCTCAAGCATTTCCTACAAAGCAGGTGCTTATACAAAAAAAAAAAAAAAGACACCAATCCCCAGCGGGCGTGACGCGAGGTTTCGCTCCAGGTCTAGCTCTAGCTCCGCGAGGCTTGACTCCGCCGTGCAGAGGACCTTTCATATGAGACGATGCCAAAAACAAAAAACCCTCCCCGTTGCGCTAATAAAATACTTTTCGACGTCACTCCATACTGCCCATCTGGGACCGCTTGTGGGGCAACGGAAAGACATGCGTAGTTTGTTGTGACACACAGATCGCGTCCTCTCCAACAAAACATACACTCGTGTTCAGAAGGACAAGCACGCTGTGGAAAGTACGCTAACGGGGCGGACCATCCAGAAAAGTGAAGTTGCAAGCACGCAGCGTGCCTCACTCGAAACGCGTTTCCTCAAAAGCGGGTGCGCAAACACCGCACTCAGCACCGGCACAGAAGCTGTGGGACGTCGCCCGGAAGCAGAAACTTGACTTTTTTTTCTTTGAACCAACCACACCCTGAAGGCTGTGTGAAAGTATCTAGTCGACTTTCGTGGCGCATCAACTCCCTCAGTGAAACTGAGTGAGACTACTGCATACATGCTTCGATACCCAGACGCATATATACTCGTTCTGAGGAGTTGCTTGAGAAAGTGCAGGAATTTGTAATGGAAAGTACACATGAAGCGGTGCGAACCGCCTAGTCCGAAAGTGAGCCGGTCGATCCCCTCTTGCTAGACCGAAGAATTCAGCACTGGGCAATCCGATGCAGCTCTAGGGACTAGGGATGGACCTGATAGACTGTGGTGGATTCACTGTGATAAACAGCGGCAGGCACTTCGATGCAGGTTCAAGAGATAGGGACGGACCGGCTCAGAAAGAGACACTCGCGTTCAGAAAGGGCGTAAGCAATGGGTTAGAACGCCCGGAAGGAAGCGGTGTGCTGTTCACCGCATCCTTTTGATACCGATAGCCAATCGCGCACACTCTCATTCTGGGGGAGTTGCTTGATGAAGTGCGGGAATTGCAATGAAAAGTACACGAGCGGCACGGGCGGCCGCGTCCCTTACTAAGGGGCTTGTACCAGGAAACATACACTTTTGTTCAGAAGGGATAAACATGCAATGGACAGGACATTACTCGTTCGGGAGTTGCTTGAGAAAGTGTGGGTTGCAATGGAAAGTACACGGCGGACTCCCACTCCCGCATTGCGGGAGTTCCACTCCCGCATTTCCTAGGCAAAATACAAGGAACATGATATAAATGCGGGAGTGGACTCCCGCATTGCGGGAGCCTCTCCCGCATTTCCGAGGCAAAATACAATGAAAATGATGTAAATGCGGGAGTGGACTCCCGCAATGCGGGAGTAACCCCGATCGCACAAACGACCGCACAATCACTCTCCATCCGGTGGGGGTCCGCCGTGTACACGAGCGGTGTGGACGAAGGCGTCCTTTCATATCCAGAGAACCATGCACTCTCGTTCAAAAGGGGATAAACACGCGATGGAAAGTACACCGGAAGTAGTGCAGGACGATCGCAAACATATATCACTCATTCTACGAAAACCCAAAAACGTCTGAAGTGCCATCTGGGGGGTCAGATCTTTGGCTACATCGAGTTCCAAAAGGGTGCCGCTGCTTGCCGTGGATAGCTCTTTCCTTTTGTTTGTACGTGCCGGGGGAGGATTCGCCTGTTCGTGATTGGTAGTGAGTGAATATGATCGTTAGGCTAATCTTCTCCCAAACACGCTGCCAGCGTTCTCTTTCGTGTTTACAAAGCATAGTTACTACGAAAGAAATTTCAAACTTTGCTCAAGAATTGACCCTAAACATGGCGGAAATGAGGAAGCAAAATCTGTGACACGTTTTCGTGGAATGAGTGATATCGTACCCCAACACTTGTTTTCTCTCGTTTCGGTCTTGGTTGCAGGGAAGGCTAGCATTCGGGCCATTTTGCCATCACCCAAGTTGCACCTGTTCTGCTGGGCTCATGTTGGCCAATGAGAAACACGCTGGGTACAAAATACCCAACGACATGTATCATCACTCTGAGGTTGCCCTCAGGATAGCTAGCTGACTCGGTCTCAGGAATCGCATCAGACCCTACAACGAGGTTCCTTTGCAGATCGGCGGCTAACTCGAAACAAAAAAACGACTAATGTTTTGGCACGGCGCTGACGCGGAAGGGCCGCACAGGCCCAGAACTGACGCGGCAGCGCCTTGAGAAGGTAGGGAGGACTATTGGGGTGAATGATGCAAACGTAGGTATCAGGACCCGTTCATCTCAACAAGACAGGGGCCATGGAGGGTGGTGCCTACTGTGTCACAAGTCACTCGCCGAGTGCACCGGCCTGCCAGACTGCTGTCAGGTGAGCCGGTCCATCCCCTCTTGATAGACCGAAGAATACAGCACCGGACAACTCGATGCAGCTCTGGGGACTAGGGATGGACCTGATAGACCGTGGTGTACCGTGATTCACTGTGATCAACAGCGGCAGGTTCGATGCAGTTTCAAGAGATAGGGACGGACCGGCTCACTGTCAGGCCGGCCGTTTTCAAACCTCACAAAAGGCTAGAGCTGTCGGCCTCATAATACATCCTCCTCCTACTGCGTATACTGGCTCCGTCTGCTGCTTCGTCTTCACCGTCGCGGATGATTCCACCTGGTCCAGACGAAAATATCGGGAAGTTTCGGGGTATTTCCTTTGTGGCGACCACTTTCTCTGCAGCCGGCCGCGGGGAGGGGGCTACGCTATTATGGCCCTACCTTGCGCAAAGCGGTCCCGTGTTTGGCTATGCCCCGAAGACGAAGATAGAGGCTGAGAAGGAAGGACAGACTGGGAGGTACAGGTTGACACGGTCTGACACAGGTAGCGACAGGATCCGCGGCAAGGGGAGCAGGAACCGTTCCACCAGAGGTCGTGCGGGTACAGAGACGATGCTCGTGCTCGAGTCGCAGCTGGGACGAACAGGCACGCCTTCAATGATGAGGTCTGGGGGATGGAGGTAGGAATGGACGTGCTGGTGGGACGCCTTCGAAGACGGCACCTCCGGCAAGAAGGGGCAGAAGAGGATAAATTTAGTGGGCGGCGGAGACCAGCGCATGGAGGTAGGTGTGCCCAGGCCGGTACCACGGATGCCTGCAGCACGATATAGAAGCCTAGTAGAAGCACCTCGCATATGTTGCTTCTCAGCGTGCAGCTTCAGCTCATCCAATCAGCCTTTTGTCTGATTCTTCAGTGGTCGCCACTAACTTTGACTTCGGCCAAGATGGACATGATGTCAAGCCTAGCGAAAGGGCCTGCTCCAGAAGCAGTTTTGCCCAAGTTGCAGTGTCGCAATCAACCTCTGCAAGCAAGGCAGTCCGTCGTGTTCTTTTCGCTCTTTCGCCGTCGCTGCCCCTGTCGCATTTTCCTTGCAAATCCACGGCTAGCGTCTTATACGACCAAAATGGTCCGCGGGGAAGCTGCTGGGGAAAACGCTCCGGACACGATGCCTCCCTGCAGGGCAGCCTGCGGAGGGAGCAAGCTGCGGTCGCCGAACGCGGCGTAATTTCCCGTGTGGGAAGCCGATGTGCGGAGTCGGCGGCGAAGAGACAGTAGCGCGCCCCGGGGACGCCCGAAGCGACACCGAAGTCGAGACGCAAGCTGCGACCATCGGCCCCCAAAGCGCCACAAGGGAAGCGGCGGATGCCGGCGCCAACACCGCCATCGAGAACGCCGCAGAAGGCGACGACACTAGGACGGCCGCTGGCAACGAAGCGGCGGCGTAAGGACTCGCCATTATCGAAGACAGAGACGTGCACTCCGCGGCGGGCAGAGGTACAAGATAAAGTGCCAGTGACGAAGAGAGGTAGCACGAAGAGGTCACGAAAGAGAGCAGATGCAGATTATCGCCACAGGCTCTTTGCAAGCTAACCCTAACCACCAGGACCAGGGGCAGCTACGGTCGAAGATGATAACCAAAATGAGAGGCACGATGGCCGTCCTGAAAGCAGGGTTGCAGGATGATGCTTGGCCGAGGATAAGGTTGCTATGGCGACTGGGAGAGATAACGCAAGATAGAGAGTCCTCCTTATGGGGTGGTCACGCCTTCGCAGTCCCAGGACCTGCATACGGTCGTCGACTGACCTTTCCCGAGACGAGTTGGAATGCGGGTACCATCTTTCCGGAGATTTCCGGTTCCTCCCGTACTCTACAACTTTTCACATAAGTGAACGTGGACTCCGAAGTGGACACTCCTTTCAACCGGGTGCACGAATTCAGAATTCCGGGATGGGTTGACTCACTGTTTCCGATACGGCTTCCAATCATCGAAGGCTAAACTCGGGTGCAGGAGCGGTGCTCGTCGTTCGGGACCAGATGGGGGACGACTGGGTCTGCCCGGTTTACACGTGACTGCTGCAGCGTGGTCAGAAGTGGGAAGGTCATCGGGAGATGGCGGGCGCGAATACTTCTTGGAATTGAAGAGTTTGACATAAGGATGGCAAACTCGTGGTACCGAAGGTTGCAACCGCAAACAGGAGTCAGATGATGGTTGAATCTGCGCACATGCACAAGACGCGTCCTGTTCCAGACTCCTCCCTGTGTCCAAGGACTCAAAGGCAGGTCCTAAGCTACAGTTGGCAGATGCATCCGAGTTCTCTCGCACGGTGTTAAGAAACGCCCTGCGAGCTTTCGAGGTGGGGCCAAGGAAGAGGATCGGAGGAGGAGGAACACGGACGGCTCAACAGAGCCGCGTCCGAAGCACACTAGCACACCTACCTGCACACCCACTTGCCCGCCCATCCACCCACCCGTCTATGTTCATCCATCCACCGACCTGCCCACCCCCATCCACCCATCTGTCCACTCAACTACCAGCCTGTACACCTGCCCACCCACCGGCAGCCCCACTTTTTCCCACAAAAATCGGGCTGAGTATCGGGGAGTTTCGGGGAGTTTCAGGGAACTTACCAGGAGCCGGATGATGCATAAATCGAAAGTAGAAAGGTCAGGCAGTGATTCGGTGTGTTTGTCACAATCGTCGTGGGCAAGCGAGGGGTGAAGTTACGATGTTTTCGGGATTATTTACCCTTGTACGAGTGTTAGGTATTCGTCGGATATATTAATCTTCTAAGATCTGCGATCTTATACGACGAAAAAAATAGTGGTGTCAGACTGAAAGCACTGTCTAGCCAGTAGTCGCCCACTGCAAAACGAGTGGGATGCTACCACTGTCAACATCTGCCGTGCAAGCAGACCTAATCATTCAGCGCAAGCTGAGTCAGAGGAAAGCCAGTCTGCTGCCAGATTGGAGGCACCCGCCGTTTACGACCACGCAAGGGCGTCTTGCTACATGTTTCACATGTTGCCGGTCGCAGCAGATTTCCGGAAGCAACCGCTTTCTAGCGTTTCTTGTGGTTTAGAGGTTCGGTGTTTTAGGGTCTCCGGTTGACCATTGAGGCCGTGAGGCGGGTAGTATGAGGGATGTAGGCATGATTCCACACATTTTAATTAGGCTAGCCAAGTTTGTAAGTGTTGCGACTGACACCAAGAAGAAGCTCGCTTAGAATTTAGTCTTGGGCCCCCCACGCGCATGCATTTTCTCCTACATTTCTAGACTGTTTCTTGTAGTTCTCTTACACGATGGGCAGCGGGGTGCATCTTGCGCCGTGTATGTGGGTGTGTGTATGTGTGATAAAACTCGGTTGTGGGTAATCCCTGCGCGGAATATAGCCCATTCTTCCGACCTTTTTACGCTACTGCCGAGGCTCCGGCCGCTCGCTCGTGATTGATTGCTCAATTGTGCGGAGCTTTGTCTGGCACGGGCGTTTTGCCGCATGGTTTACATGTTGCTGGTCACAGCATCTTTCCGGGAGCAGCGGTTATCTCTTACACGATGCGCAGCGGGGTGCATCATGTTTCGCGCACCTCAGCGTTCGATTTCCAGTTTGCCTTGCCGGCTGCGACCGCTGGCCGTGTGTATGTGTGTTAGAATTCGTGTATGGATAACCCCTGTTGCGGGGTATGGCCCAGGCCGTAGGCTTCCTCACGTCACAGCTGACGCTCCTTCTTGCTGCCCGTATGCTTCGTGTCCCGTGTGCTGTTGGCTGCAACATGTATCCGGGGGGTGACATCTTCTTGTACGCACGGAGCAAGCTGCGTCGTGTTTCGAACACTTCGCTTTCTTATTTCCCGTGTGTATGTGTATTAGATCTCAGTTGTGGGCAATCCCTGCGCGGAATATAGCCCATTGCGCTCCCATCTCCGGTGGTGAATAGTCATCCAGGGTCCTAGCGTCTGGCACCGAGGTCACATTTTTTTTTTTTTTGTTTGGGGCCTCCAGTGCAGTCAGGCTCGACCGCTCGACCGGTCAAGTCACTTTCCGAAAAAACCTTTTTTTTTTTTTTTTTGGACAGGAATTCAGGTCATTATGCAGACATGCGTTCTTTGCGCCACGCTTGTTCAACGGGAGAACCCCCCCGTTTGGGGTTCCACCAAGAGCCTGCCTGGGGGGCGCGAGCACCGACGCAGATTTACGTCACTAGTCCGTTTTGAGCCGTGCAGTGACAGATGCCTGTATCTGCGGAGCACTACGACACGCCTCAATGCAGGCGAAGTTGAGTTTGTGCCCCAAGCACCAAATCCAAATGGCAAATGGTACCAACTGGTCGCGCAGGCGCTAAAAGAAAATTACTCAAAACAAAATCGAAAACAAGAAATAAATGAAAGCACAAGTATTTCTGAACACTCAAAGAACGCTCATCGAACACGCTGGCGCACGTTGCGTGCGCTTGTCACGTGTTCTTGGGCCTCCGTCGGATTGAAGTAGAGAGAAGGATTGGAGGAAAAAGCCCTTCGCCAAGACGAAATGATGTCTTTGGCCTCTGTGTAAAAAGGATAGGACGCGTACTTCAGCTTGCGATTGTCAGAGTGAAGTAGAACGGAACGCTCGTCTTCAGACCCCGTACTTGAATCGGTGTCACTGGAAGCTTTTGCATCTTCAAACTCACCAGCAAGGCCAGCCGAGTCGTCATCAGAGTCGCCCTCATCGTCAGGATTCCCTGGCCGTGTCAGCTGCTTTCTGGCTCGAACAGAAACCCCGTCCACGACAAAGGTTGTTAACACGTGTTCCATCACAGCAGAAGGAACCGTATTCCCTTCCCCAGTAGATGGCATGTTGAGAGCAATAAACAACAGCTTGCGCAATGTTGTTTCGCTCATGCCTTTCCTGAGGTAGGTTCTGATCAGCTTTACTCTGGAGAAAAGCCGCTCAACGCCAGCACTTCCAAGTGGGAAGACCAGTGCCATTTTCAAGACTTGGCATGTCTCCGGGAATCGGAGCTGGCAGTGGGTGTCGCGAAGGAAATCAAGGGTGTTCTCTGTGAATGAACATTTCTTGTTCACATTCGTCATTTGCTTCATGCGCACCAGTGCTTCAGGCAACTGCTCACGCACCGTTGCCTCAAAGGCCTGGCTGTAAAAAGGAGGCTGAACGGTCCACGTGGTCGCGCCTGTTGGGTGCACGGTCTTCTTCTCTTTCCTGGTACAGCAAAAGTGGGCAAAAAACGGGTTGAGTTTCTTGAGCAGCGGGTCAAGCCTCTGTGGCAACAATCGCGATGCAACATCACTCGGAGTTCCGCACGTCAGATCCACATCATGGAAAAGGCTTTCCACTAAGGGGCCGTTTGGATCGTACACACCCAAAGATGACAGCACAGGTAGATCCCCGAGTCTCTCTTCAACCAACGAAATGAGCCGATCCAAGAACGGCGTCGCAAACTCGCGATGGAAAGCGACAAAAAAGGCGTAATCTAGAGGCTGGCGATTCCAGGAAGGTGGCACTGCATCCTTGAGTTTTTCCCAGAAGGTTATGTACTCAACAAAGTGCAGTCTTTCTTCAGGATCTTCCGCTATCTGCTCGTCCGTCAGAGGAATATCACGCAGACGCCGAAGCCAGCTCAGGTAATACTCCTTTAGCTTCAGCACTTCTGTCCAACACGTGTCCGACCTTTGCAGGGATTGGCTCAGTTTCGAAAGAATGGGAGTTGCTTGTGCGAGCAGGCTGAACGATAAGCAAACAGTGTGATTCAGTTTCTCGCGAAGATGCAGGGCTTGTGGTATGTCTTTCTCTTCGCAAAGCCGGGCAATCGCAAGCAGAATGGGCTTGATGCACTCTGCTATTGTTTGAGCGGCGCGTTCATGGGAAACCCATCTTGTGTCGCCAGGTTCCACAAGTTCCAAATCTCGGAAGACAAAGAAGTTGTCGGTCACAGAACAGGCTTCCTTACACTCTTTAAACTTTCGTGTCTTGTACGAAATATCACCCTGTCCTTTCCGAAACAACGAAAAGATTTCTTCAGTTGCAGTGACTGATGCCTGTATCTGCGGAGCACTACGACACGCCTCAATGCAGGCGAGGTTGAGTTTGTGCCCCAAGCACCAAATCCAAATGGCAAATGGTACCAACTGTTCGCGCAGGCGTGTCTGTACACCCTTGTAGTCGCCTTTCATTGTACTGCAGCCATCAGTTGCGATGCCCATAGTTGTTGTCCACGTTTGAACATTATCTGCCATGCCCGCAATGTGAGCTGCGACGTTTTCCCCAGTCGCTGATTTGCGCAAAGGAAGTATGTCCCAAAAGACTTCTTCAACCCCCTCTTCCGACAGTATTTTGAAAAACAGTGCATGTTGTTTTGAGCGCTTTACGTCCTCTGCTTCGTCAAACATGATGCTCGTGAACTCTGACGCTTGAATTTTCTCCAGCACATGGGATTTGCACCACGAGTACAAAGAATCCACAATTACTTCTAGGAAGTACGGTGACGACATATTCAAACGCGTCTTGCAGAACGAACGAATTGAATCGTCAAACAGGGATACCAGACTGAACGTGTCACGAATGCTGGACATGGGCAGGTCGCGCTTGATGGTATCAACAATTGTCTGGATGACGAAGACCAGGTGTTGTGTGTTCATAAGGCGCTGTTTGAGGTCTTCCAAAGTGGAAGGCAGCTGGCAAGAAGACGGAAGACGCATCTGATCTTCCAACAAGTTCAGAAATGAACTCCAGGCCTTGTTATGACCCACGGTCTTCTTCCGGTGCTTTTCGATGTACTGTGGTAGGAGCCCCTTTTTGAAGACTTCAAAAGGAATGCACAGATTAATGAAGGCACGCTTTTTCTTACCCGCTGTCTGTCTACGACAGCATCGACAATACATTCCTTGACTTGTGCACAGAATCCACGGATTCGCTTTCAAGACCCCTCGGAAACGCTTGTTGGAGAACAAGTCGGGAGGGATGCACAAAAGCTCGAAGTCAGTGGGAAACATCGAGCCAGTACCACCAAATTGCGGAACACAAGCACCATCGTCTAGTCCGTACTTGGACCGTAAGAAGGCGCTTACTTCGTAGTCCAGCAACGACACATATGGCGCAGGACCTGCAATGCGCTTGTACTCCCGGGGCTTCGTTGCCTGCTTGCGCTTTCCAGCCGACCTGCTCGCCAGTATCTCACGCAGCGCTATCCTCTCTTCCAGGGTTTCACGGGTGAACTGCTCCTTTACCAGAAGCACCAGCTGACGGAGGTAGGCATCACTCAGGTACAGGTTCTTTGGTTCCTGAGGTCCACTTGTGGGGAAGCTAGGAAGAGCTGCCTGAGTAGATACAGCGTTCGGTGTTTCGGCTTCGACTTCCATGGCTGTTTGTACCTCTCCCTCTGACAGCCTACGTGCAGTTACTTCTGCGGCCATCTGCTTTTCCAGCTCTTCTTGCGCCGCCTTTGCTCTTGCTGCAGCTTCAACCGCTTCCTTCTTCTCCGCCGCAATCCTTTTCTCCTCAGCCACCCAGGCTTTCCCCGTCTCTCCCACAAGTTGCACCCATGTCTTTTTGCCGCCGGTATCACTTGAAGCAAGCTCGTCCGCCTTCTTCAGCAACCACACCTTCTTGGGCTGAGGGAAGTTCTGGGAACTGGAAAACCCACGAACTAGAAGTTGAAGGCTCAAGAACTCCTTCACGTCTGCAACTTCAGTGCCGACTTTTGCGGGCTTGACGGAGAAGAGGGTATTCTTTCCAGGCCATGGTTTGGGGTACGAGCGATGCACCACAGGAATGGTCTTGAAGTCCGCTGCGGTCCATAGCTCATACTCTGTGTGGTAGGCCAGGGATGGAATCTGGCCTCCTGGACCTGTAACTCCAGGTTTTCGCGAGCATCCCCCAAAGAGTGCGTTCATTTTTTCATTGCTTGCTCTTTCTTTCGGGTATTCCTGGTTGAGTATGAAAATGCTGCCAGAGTCCGAAAGCCGATTGTTTTTCCAATGTGTGTGAGGGATTTTCTAGCAAGAATCGGGTTGTCCGGGGGTTTCTCCAAAAGTTGGTTTCTCTTTTTCGGGGTGTTGGCAAAACCCTGCAAAGGCCCATCCTGCGACAAAGGCCTATCCTGCGACAAAGGCCCATCCTGCGACAAAAGCCCATCCTGCGACTACGGCTGCCCTGCAGCCACGACAGGCCTCTGTCCGTAGCTCTACTGAGGCAGACCCAGTATAGACCTGCCAAAACCCAATCCGAGGTAGTGTACCCCTCCCCAAGCCCGCCCCCGATTTCCTTTTTTTTTTTTTTTTCGGTTTTTTACCTCACCCAACTGTACAGGTGCATAACCCCCTGCAGGAATTTGCAGGGCTCTCGCGCTCCACCCCTAGAGGCCCAAAAAGGGGGTGATTTCGGGTCCCCCACAATCTCTACCAACGCTGCAGAGACCCGTATGAAGAAGCAAAAAAAGAAGAATACCGGAAAGAGAAGGCCATTGGGGCGTGGTGCGCTTGAAAGGACACCTTGAAAGCCCCCCTAGTTTGTATCACACAATGCCCCCTTGAATGCAGCCAAGTCGCAGAAGTCCACCTGGCGGTTTTGCAACGACTTGAACTTCTGAAGGACGCGTGTGGACTGGTCTGCGGTCAATGTCTCCTGCCCACAAGTGCACATCATGAGGATTGCTGATAGGCTCTTGTCGCTTAAGCTGTTGCGCAGGCTCGTCTTGATCAGTTTAAGACGGCTGAACACCCGCTCGCACTCAACAGACACCAAGGGTAAACAGAGGCCAATGAGCATTAGTTTTCGTAGGGTTGGGTACCGCAACTTCCCGGTAACGG
Organism: Diplonema papillatum; assembly: GCA_030068145.1. Taxonomy (NCBI): domain Eukaryota; phylum Euglenozoa; class Diplonemea; order Diplonemida; family Diplonemidae; genus Diplonema; species Diplonema papillatum. The sequence continues at coordinate 153,945 of JAPJBO010000380.1, read as the reverse complement.
TGTTTGCAAGGTTGAACAGAGTCTTGGAACCTGCGTCCTGACGTGCAGCGAAACTCATGTCACTGACGGCCTGTCGAAGCCCTGTCCACTCCCGCAGCACATCGTCACGTGTCAGCACGAGAAACGGCACATCACGCTTGGTGACTTTCGTGGTCGTCGAGGGGTCATCATTGTACACCACCTCTACATACCGCGAAGTAGACTCGTGGTTTCTTCTGCGAGGGACAAGCCTCTCCTCCAGGACGGGCTTCTCTGCATACGACAGGACCGATTCGCGTCCGTAGTGGTCGCACAGAGCACAGACTTCAACATCCCCGTAGGTCAGCTGCAATCTCTTATCGCTCGGGTGGTTCCGCACGTCGAAAATGCTGAACGAGTTGACGAACGTGCGGGATGCAAACCTGCGTTCGAGTTCAGCAACCACGTATGCCAGGTACGGCTTTCCGACCTCTTCGTGGAACTTGTCAAAGGTCGCTCTCCCGATGTAAGCGTCCCCCGTTGCCGATGCATACAGCTGCAAAAATCCGCTATAGTGGAGACTGCGGTGAGGAGCGTTGCTTCTGCTCCGGATGGAGCTGATTGTCAAGTCGATCCCTTTGACACAATCCATGATGTTGTAGTCCCGCGTTTGGAACGCAAGACTCAGCGCGCTGAGGTCGCTCAGAACATCGCTTCCGAGACAGAGGGAGGCAACAAACTGCACAGACATCAGGTGGACGTGTAGGAAGCGCGCTGTACTCAGCTCAGATGCAAGCTTCGCCAGTGCCCGAACAATAGCCGGATAAATGGTACGCACGGCATCTGTGCACGCAGTGAAAGCCAACCAGCGAGTTTCAGACGGTTCGACAATAGACCTTTGGGGTCCTTCGCAGCGGTCGGCGAGTTCCTCAAACGCACGGTCGATCTCACAAAGACGCTTTTGAGAGGCCGAGAAGAAGACCCACAGTTGGCGCAGCACCTGGAAGAACTGCTTCATCACTGGGATCGCAGTCGAGCTGTCGACACTCGCGAGTGAAAGCAGATGCGCGCAGCACCAGCTGAACAACGAAGAACAATTCGTCCTAGCGCGGAGGCGCTGCTGCGCTCCTAGATTGTCCGACGACATGCTTGTTGTGCCGTCAAGCGAGCACCCCACAAACGTGGTTTTCAGATTCTTGTTTTCTCCGTCGATTTGCAGTTCCTTGATCACAGCCTCAGCGTGCCCGCGTCCGGTCCGATCGTACAGGTTGGTCATGGACCAAAACCGCTCTGTGACCTCTCCCTGCTCGGTCACCATCCGAACGGTGACAGCAATTTTGTGCTCCCTGGAGATGTCGTCGCTTCCGTCTGCACAAACAGCCCAAAACGCAGCGTTGCTCAAGTGCATTGTGATGTCCTCTTTCAAGACTTCGCCAATGCAATGGAGAAGCTGGAGCAGAGCTTGAGCTGAGAGATACGTGATGTCCTGTTGCATCCACTTCATGAATGCGGAATCACCCATGCAGTGCGCATAGTGTTGCATAGCTGGGCGAAGGTGAGAGAGGGGGCGGTTGTGCGATAGCTCGAAGAACATAGAGTCGATGATTTTCTTGAGCTGGTCGGTGTTGTAGGTGCGACTCGTGTTGAGGTGTTCCAGGATGGCGGCAGGTGCACGACCGACGGATGTCGCGTGAATCTTCGACTTCGTGTGGTTCTGCAATGCAGCTTTCAACTTCCTGAGCTGAACAAAGCTCGTTTGCACGAAGATCTGGTTGGAATCCGACCATTGGCACAGCCCGCACCTCAGTCCATCACTGCGTATCTCCAGCCACGGATGGTTCCCTTGGTGTCGGAGCAGGGTTTGCTTCTTGACTTTGCCAGTTTTTCCCGATGAGCTCTGGAACTCCACAAACCCTAGCTGGTCTTCATCCGGACTTTCCTCGTCATCAGAAGCATCAACATCGTGCACGTCCGCATCCGCCTCTTGCGCATCTTCAACGATGATGGCTGGACGAACAACTGCAACACGTTCCCGTTGTGCTCTCACGAACGAATCGTTGCTGCTGCACGACTCTTCGTCTGACTCGTGCATCAAACGGTGCGGGTGGAAGACGATCCCAGCTTCGTCAGGCGGCTTCAGACGCGGAACTGCACCGGTAGCAGTGCCCCCGAGAACAAGTGCTGATTGCGAACCGGTTGCGGCCACCGCAGCCCCTGTTGCCACGACCCCGTCCCGCTTCTTGTCGTGAGCTTTGATGAGCGCGAGAGCCTTTTCCTTCCCCGGCCAAGCAGGTCCTTGACCGATCACGTTTTGGAAGGGCGGTGTTTGTCGTTGCCGCGCCAGGGCCTGCAGCAGGATGTCGTCGGTCTTCCAGCTCGTATAGTCATACGACACCGTGACCGTGTGCTTCTTCTTCTTGTAAGCGACTTTGTACGACTCAGGTGCTCGACGCTTCACCGTTTTTTGTGTGAACAGAGGAGCTATTTGAGACATGGTTAGTGCCTTTTCTTGCGGTGTACTCCTCTTCCTTTCTTCGTCCCTGGAGGTATGGATATGGATTCCTTGTCACTTACCTACTGGCCGTGGGCACCTCTTCGACACAGCCCTACCCGACAGCGCCTGACAGCCCCCCCCCCCCCCCCCCCCCCCCCTAGGGCTAAGTTGGATGGAAACGCCGTTTCTTTTAGTTTTTTCGAAATATGGAAACGGAAACGGAAACGGAAACGGAAACGTTTCCGTTTCTTTTAAAAGAAACGCCAGAAGGCTCCTCGTGCTGAGGGGCCCTATAGGATACCACTTCGCGGGTCCTTCTGTGTGTCCGTCGGGTGTCCGTTTCCAGCCAAACTTTGGCTTTCCTTTCAGGGCGGGATCACCTTCTTCTTTTGATCTACCAGCGGGCACTTCTCTTCCTCCGTCTTCTGGCGGGCTCTCTGACTCTTCAGGGCCCTTCCTGGGCTGTTCTTCGACTTGGCTCGGCCCCTTCTTGTGTGTCGTCGCGGTCTCGTTTGTGCAGAGCAGTCGCTGATGCTCACCGCTTTCTTTCATCGGCGATCTGACACGAGCAAATAGGTAACCACAAGCTAATGATGCAGAATGTCGTCACATGCGGATGCTGAGGTTTTCTGACACCAGGTTCCACTCTTCTGTGCCTACCACTTCGTCCTCTGCTGCTTCCAACCCACGTTCTCATGTTTACTTGTATCGGCGGCCGTGCCGAGTGGGGCTTTTTGAATCTGCCGTCCTCTTCTGCATTGTCGGTGGGGTTCTTCCTGCCGTCGCTGTCTATGCTCCGACAACACCGCCCGATGGTGCCCCTTCCGGTGACGGTTGCCACCCGTCGTCGTATGCAAGGTGCACAGTGGCAAGCGATGTTTAACGCACACGTTACTGCGTGGCCATCGCTTTTCTGGCGGGTTCAACATTGCCCCGGCATACGTGTGCCCTTCTCACCTCCTGATGCTGATTGCACTCCCTCTTTGTCTTACGCCGCCGAAAAACCCCCTGTGGCGCGGCGGTGCTCCCGCTGTCCTGAACGACCGTATCTGTATAGCCTATTATTGGAAGCGGATGTGCTTTCCCGATCGTCTTCAGCGCGTTGGCCAACGGCCTCGCATAACAGAGCATCGTCGCCACAACAGCCATTGGTATAAAGAGCTGCAGACCTCAAAGTCATCACAACCGGATGCGTGTGGTTGCGTCTGCTCCACGCGGTCGCAACTCTTATGCTTCTTTCCTCCCTCTTTTTCGGAGCCACCTTGTCCATGGTTTCCCACTGGATTGCGGGGTCCGCCGTTCGGAACACATTTCCGGTCGGACCTTCAGCCAGTATACTAGTGGCATACCAGCCGTTTCTTTTGAAAAGAAACGGCGTTTCCATCCGCCGCCAAAAAGAAGGAAACGGAAACGGAAACGGAAACGGAAACGTTTCCAACGTTTCCATCCTACATAGCCCTAGGGGGGGTCAAAAGGTCTTTTTTTGCGTCAAAATGGTGACATTTTCAGCCTGTAGACTTAACGGCAGTTTAAGGCTAAAAAAACATGCAACCCGCCTTAGAAATGCCCGGAAACGTGTTTTTGGGGGAAGTTTCATGGAAAATGGCCCAGGGGGGGGTGTATTAGTTGATGGTTTTAGGGTGGACACCGTTTGGTACCGGCTAGCAGCCTGTGTGTGTGCTTCACTGTTCATACCATGCAAAGATGAGGCTACAATCACGTGCAGGCAGCCACAAATGGAAGCAACAAAAGGGCAAACGACACCCAGGAGGAAGGCAGCTATGAACGTTGCTCGTCTGGATGGTTAACAACGTCCCAAAAGGCTCTCTGAGTCTTGCGCAAGCTGAGGTGTTGTTGACACCGCAGGCAGCAGCTCTTCCCCGAACTGCTGCTGGAGCGATATTCACAAAGTTCGATGTCTTTCCGAGAAAAACAATGAGCTCATCCGTAGTGGGATTTTCCAGATCCCAACGTTTTTGTTGAAGGGATGCACGCGACAGTGTCTTTTATTCAAGTTCGCCTTTCGTACACCACCCCGAAAGGGTCGCATTGCACACGCACGGAAGACAATACTGGTCACCGGGGTGTATCTCTGGTACCTAACCCCAACGCACGTTGAGCTTGAACAAAAATAGAAAACTGGACTTGAACGAAAAGGTTCGGCGGTGGATTTATAGGACTGCCACGACATAGCAGCTCAGGGCAGGGTATCTGCAGCTTGCGGTAGCACGCTACACGACACAGGCCACTACGAAAGCTGGCGCTGACGTCAAGGACTCGAGGGGGCGGCACGTTACGAAGCCGTACCTCATTGAGTCGCTTGTCAATGCCTCCTACGAAGCCCACCATCCCCAACTCTCAGGAAAGTCGTTTGAGTAAAAATACATAGGTTTGGGCAGTGTTGTTTTCCTTCTTCGGTTCATGCTGTCACTATTTTTGGGGTTGTCACCTAAAAAGAAGAACACCGGTACCAAACGGTGTCCACCCTGAGTCCAAAAATTGGGCACTCGTAAAAAGGCCTTTTCGGGGCACTTCAGCAGCCAAAAAGCATGTTTTAGGCATTTCTATACGGTTCTGGGGCGGTTTACCAAATTTTATTGCCTTCTAGGAGCCCCTATGTGGTTCCCAAAAAAATGACCTATTTTGACAGCTTTTGACCCCCCCTACCCCCCCCCCCTGGACAGCCACACCCCCCAGCCCTGGATCAACACGTGTACGCTACACGGTGTAGTACACCCCCCAGCCCTACCCCGGACCATTTTTTTTTTTCGGGGGGGGGGGTGATTTTTTAAAAAATCACCCCCCCATTTTTTTTGGGTTTTTTTTTTGGGGTGATTTTAGGGCTAAATCACCCCCCCGCGAGAGCCCTGGGAATTTGCCCAGGGTATTAGTTTGAAGGCTTCCGGGGTTTGCAGATTTAGACTGTTACTATGGGGTGGTTTTGGGCGGTGTTTCGGTGCCGTTTTCGCCGATGTACGGTGTCCTGAGGCGGAGCCGACACATCTCCACAACTTCGTTCGGCAAAAGAGGGGTCTTCATGGGTCCTTTATGGGTCAATTACGGTCACCCCGTCAGTTTGGCGACACATTTTGCGGGCGTTTTTTCAACCTACACCAGTCTGGATCAGGGGACTTTAGCTCTTTGTCTGACCGAGCAAAAAAGCCGGTTTCAGCCAAAAACCCGGTTTTGGGGCTCTGCGGTGCCTGTGGGTGTCTGAGTGCCTGGAACCGTCGCCCCGCGCACGTAAACAAGGGGACGGAGGGGGGTGGTGAGATATAAGCTTGCGGTGGTGGTGGTGTGCACGTCTATCAAACTACGGAGTGGTAAGTGAAAAGCTTCGAATTGCAGTGACACACCGTGACGCGCCATGTATCTGCAGTCACTGTACAGTACAGTACAGTACAGGGGCCACTTGAAATCATATATATATAAATTATTTTTATTTTTTTGAAAAACCGAAACCGGAAAAACCCGGTTCCTGAAACCGGGAAACCGGGTTTCCAAAGTCCCCTGGTCTGGATCAAGCTTTTCGGGGGTTTCCGAATGCTTCTGGGTTCCCTGTGGGGTTGGGTGCCATAATTATGGGGACGCGCTCCAAAAACAAAAACAGACTGTCGTCAGGCAGCTGAAGGGGTGGACCTGGGACCTATTTTCCTATGATTCCTATGATAATAGGTCCACGGTTTTGGTGTGCACCGCCGTGCTTACAACAACATTTTTAGCGTTATTTTTAGCAACATCGTGCCGAAGGCGCGACGGAAGATTTGGGCAAAAATAACTCCGCCCCCCCTTTATCATGTGTGGGCAACTCTTAGCTCGTGTGGGATACTCAACTGTCAAACAGGACCTTGGCCTGGTGCACAGTGGCAGCTGCGGCTGGGTCTCAGCAGCGGAGGCTCAGCAGCCTTCCGCTACAAATACCACACCCCCCGCCTATATTTACTTTGAACACCGTTTTTTGCACATTTTTTTTTTTTCCCCCGGCCAAGTCCGGTTTGCAGATTTATACCGTCGGTCTAAATCTGCAACAGAAACTAATCCCCTGAATTTGCCACAACTTTTTTTGCACTGGCGAATACAGGTCGAAATCCATCCTAGTAGTCTCTGTATTCTGGCTGCAGCCGAACACACTGCAATCTGGGAGCTGGTGAGTGGAGTTGGGAATCCATTCGACCGCCTTGACCGGTCGAATGTCAATCCGAGAGCAATAATTTTTTTTTTTTGTCAATTCGACCGGCCGGTGACTGCACTGGGGGCTTCACGTTTAAAGGGGGGGGGGGGCAGTGCTGATACTAAGCCTGAGACCCAAAACGAAGTTGCTAACCCTGGGTGGGGGTGGGTACCCCCCCCCTACCCCCCCCCCTCCTGGTGCAACCCACTGTGGACCTACTGTGGGACCCACCTTAGCTAAATTCTCTAAGGTGAAATGGTGGAAAAAAGTGGGCCAAACAAAAATTTTTACTGCCTGTCACCTGACTTTTCTGCATCCTTGAGAGCTACTTTTCTTACACGCATAGCTACTTTTCTTGCACGCATAACTACTTTTCTTGCACGCATAGCAGTTTTGGTTTCCAGGTGCATTTGTGGGCAATGCAGGTGCATTCGTGGGCAATCCGGTGTCTTCGTGGGCAATTCAGGTGCACTCCTGTGGAAGTCACAGTGCCAAAGAACAGCAAGGGACAAGGTTGACGCGCATGATCTGACACTACTGAGCGAACGGAAGAATGATTCGAATGGCAGGACCAGCTCATTCGTTGCAGGATGCGGAGCAGGAGTCGGAGACCGCCAGTGCCATGGAAACTTGGGAAGCTGACGTGCAGCGTACATTGTGTGAGCCGACTGTGCTGTTGTACACGACAGGAACTTGGCCAGTAGCTGGTGTGTGGCACGCCATCTTTCTTGGCCTTCGGCGTCCCCCACACCCTGTGTGTAGCTCTCTCGGACGCAGAAAAGTCAGGTGATGCGGCAGTAAAGCAATCTTCTTACCTCGAGACGTCGTTTTCTTGCACTCGGTTTTCCAGATTGCCACTCGAGCCCTGCGGGCTCTCGTGGCAATCTGGAAAACCTCGTGCAAGAAACCGACTTTTCTCTCGGTGAATAAATAGCTATTTTTTTCTTGGTCGCTGCTGAGGAAACCACCTTAGAGCGGTCACCACCCTGCTGCACACAGGCCCTGCAGGAGGGGGGGGGGGTGTTTAGGGGGGGGGTACCCACCCACCCCTCGTTGCCGTCCGGCTGACAACGATGCCGAGTTTAGGGGCCGTAGCATCAGCACTGGGGGGGGGGGGGGGGGGGGGACTAGTTCTTGCGTTCAGAAGTCGGTGCTCTCAAGTCTCCCAACGGCCTGTGCGGCGGGGGTGGGGCCCTTTGATAAGTTAGGTCAGAGCCTGGGCACAAGGGGAGGGGGAGTGGGTAGCAAGGTTGCATGTGGTGCCCTCCGTCGGTCGGGTCGTTCTTGATTTTTCTGGTTACTGTCGCTTTTTACGTGTACAACAACCATGCAACAGCACAGGTTGAAGAGCCGAAGCTCGCTTGTCGGTCGTTCTTGCATGCTGTCAGTGTTCCGTGCACATTCGTGAAACTGCAGAGTTTTAGGTGGGAAAGCTCGCTTGTCGGGCTGTTCTTGTGTTATTATTTACTTGGGTAAATTCCCTTATATGTCCGACATAATTTCAAAATGTCCCTTATATGTCCGACATAGTTTCAAAATGTCCCTTATATGTCCGACATAGTTTCAAAATGTCCCTTATATGTCCGACATAGTTTCAAAATGTCCCTTATATGTCCGACATAATTTCAAAATGTCCCTTATATGTCCGACATAGTTTCAAAATGTCCCTTATATGTCCGACATAATTTCAAAATGTCCCTTATATGTCCGACATATTTTCGCGGATGATGTCCGACATATTTTCAGGATTACCCTTATATGTCCGACATATTTTCAAGTTACCCTTATATGTCCAAGGTGTAATGCCGGTCATTTCGGTCCAAACTTGGGGTCCAAACTTGGGTCCAACATTTCTCCAACATTTGGGTCCAGCATTTGGGTCCAACATTTGGGTCCAACATTTGGGTTCACCATTTGGGTCCAATATGTGGGTGCCTCCTGACATTGCATCGTGCAAGGGTGGATGATTCCTTGAAGTCAGTAACTTGAACCGAACGCAAGGCCGCGCTACAGAGCGGGCGGCCAGTCCGCACTCATCGAAGGATCACAGGTTGCCGGTTCGAAACAACCTTTTGGAGCTGAACTCAGGCGGAAGTCCGGTCAGCAAGTACATGTAGACGACCCGGACACATCAAACTGCGTTGTGCACTCGACATAAAAGACATGTATTCGGAACCCCCTGGCAGCTGTGCTAGACGGACACAGGAAAAGACGAGTATTATCGGGGTTGTGTTGTAAACTGTCTTTTCGAGAAATGGGGGTCAAAAGCTTCCCCTACAAAGACTAACCAACGCCAGATACGCAAACCTTTTCGAAAGCTGCACACGGGTATCCAGAACTTGACCTCTAACTATCCGGTTGCTTTGAGCAGTATCCGGATCTGAAAGCTGAAGACTTTGTAACACTTTACCGCGACAAAAGCCACGAACCGGGTTCAGCTTGCACTGCAGTTGCAGTAAAATTGTGTCTTGCGCACGAGCGCGGAAATCCGCCACCCACCATTCGGCTAGATATTGCAAGAGCACAATTGCGAAGCTTGCTACAACGGATAGTGTTACAGAGGCGAACGAATCATGCGAGAACCTATGGAGGGGCCCCTCAACGGCTTTCAAAACACGGCATAGTAAGTCAAGGAAAACGTAAGCGTGTGCACATTCTACTTCCGTTTGACCTGCATTTTCCACCTTTCCCCATCTTTCTTTGATCTGTTGTGTGTATTTGCGGGGTTATATCATGTCATTTGGTTACTCGAAAAGCACATGACCCCAACATGAGCTCCCGAATCCCACCGTGGGTTTGTTACGCATACGCAACGATGGCGCACGGTTCCTTCTGTGAACGGTACTCGCCACAGGCTACCCAGAGCCGGATTTCAATTTTTTGGTGGAGGCAGAATCATCATGTTGTTTGCAGATGTGCACGGTAAGGTGGATAAAAGTCAAATAGTATCCCAACATGTAAGGGCTACTTGAAAATATGTCGGACATATAAGGGTAAGTTCGAAAATATGTTGGACATATAAGGGACATTCTGAAAATATGCTGGACATTTAAGGGGCGTTTTGAAAATATGTCGGACATATAAGGGACATTCTGAAAATGTGCCGGACACATAAGGGACATTTTGAAAATATGTCGGACATGTAAGGGACATTCTGAAAATATGTCGGACATATAAGGGGCAATATGAAAGTATGTCGGACATATAAGGGGAAGTTTGAAAGTATCTGAGGACTTGTCCGAAAATATGTCGGACATACTTTCGGCTTCCAAAATATGTCGGACATATAAGGGGCATTCTGAAACTATGTCGGACATATAAGGGCATGCGAGAAAACATCATTGAAACTATGTCGGACATATAAGGGACATTTTGAAAATATGTCGGACATATAAGGGGCATTTTGAAAATATGTTGGACATATAAGGGGAAGGTCAAAGATGTGTTGGGCATATAAGGGGCATTTCGAAACTACGGTGTCAAAATGAAAATATGTCGGGCATATAAGGGGGATTTGAAACTATAGCCGGACATTTAAGGTAGTTTGCCCTATTTACTTACTGTCAGTTTTACGTGCGCATTCGCGTAACTGCAGAGTTGTTCGGAATGAAACCTCACTCGTCGGGCCGGTCTTGCAGTTCTCTTACTGTCGCTGCTACGTGCACATCTGTGTACCTGCGCAACTTTGAGAGTGAAAGTTCGCTTGCCGGACCAGGATAATTTTAAGCGCAAATGGCACTGAACCCCCCGGTTTTTCTTTGTTGTGTAAGCACCTGCTTTGTTGGAAAAAGGAGGTAAATGTGCGGTAGCCCACACGAAACACAGGTGAATCTGGGTTCAGTGGCGGGCGTAACGCTCAACAAAAGTTTCGCTCGCTGGTCTTGGAAATACTCGAGGGACTGCCTGTGCTGCTATTCCGACGGCCCCTCGACAAACATTTCTTTTTCGGCATCCTCAGTGCTTCCGCTAACAAAAAAGTGCGAGGAATTCCTCAAAAATAAAAAGAGGCTGAAAAAAAGAGGGTGAGGAATTCCTCACCTTTTTCCCGTTGGTACCGTCCGCCAAATCTCGAAGGAGGTCAATATGCTGTAGCCCAGCACGGAACACAGGTACATCTGGGTATCTTGCGAAAATGTTCAAGTGTTCACAAAAAACGACCCACTTTGCAAATGTGTTGTTTTCTCTTCCTCCAGCCCCCGTCGGAATAGCAGCACAGGCAGTCCCTCGAGTATTTCCAAGACCAGCGAGCGAAACTTTTGTTGAACGCTTACGCCCGCCACTGAACCCAGATTCACCTGTGTTTCGTGTGGGCTACAGCACATTTACCTCCTTTGATATTTTGCAGCTGGCAAACTCCCGAAGTATTTCCTCAAAGCCAGGTGCTTCTCCGGGCGGCCTCTCGACAAGCATTTCTGTTTCGGCATCCTCAGTGCTCCCGCTAACGAAAAAGTGCGAGGAATCCCTCAAAAATTTAGTATGGCGCTTTCTTTTGTTTGTGCGCACTAGCGGAACTCACCTGCTTTGGTAAGTTTCATGTAGTACGCTGCCAACTACTAATTTTTAGTACCAACAATCATTGTTAACACACAAAAAAAAAAAAAAAGGCTGAAGAAGAGAGGGTGAGGAATTCCTCATGAGGAATTCCTCACCTTTTTCCCGTTGGTACCGTTCGCCGGGAGGGGCTCTGCCCCCCGGATCCCCCCCATTTCCCCATTTGGAAGACTCGGGTGCCCCCCTGCAACAGAAGCTAATGGCCAGCACCAAATGCGAGAGCCTAGCGGGGGAGAAAAAAAAAGCCTCATCCAGGTTTTTGGGGTTCCTCACTAAAAGTGAGGTTAGCGGGAGCACTAGGCATCCTTCCGAAAAACAAAGCCCTTATTTCCCGGCTCGGGACATAAGGGCGCATTTGTTGTATGGGGCGGGATGCAAAAGGGAAACTTGCCTTTCGTTTTCCTACGTTCGGAGAGGTCTTTATCGGAAGGTGAAGATTTTTCTTTCGGGCTGAGAACGGAGGAGCCGTAATTTACAGATACATAACACAAAGAATGGGCACTGCCGCTTCTCCTCCTCCGGTTGAACGACAGCAATTGTCAGGCTGGCCTGCCTGAAGGTGGTTGATTCCTTTCTGGCAGGTTTTCTCCAAGTTGCTTGGGTTAGATTTTCCTTTTTCAGACTATTTCGTTTTTTTTTTTTTTTTTTCTTTCTCTTTTTCTGTTTCTCCTTTATTGTTTGCGGTCGACGTTCTACGCCGTCCTGATGCATGGCGACGTGGTTGCATTGCTTGCTTTCGTTCCTTTTCTTTTGTGGAGACTTTTTTTACATAAGCGCCAGCTTGGAAGGAAATTCTCGACGATGCTGCCCGACAAAGAACAGAAGGGATCCCAAGTGCTGTAACTACCGAACCACGTGTTGAACGGTCTACCCCTACACGACAAATCACACAACACAACAGGTCAAAAGTCCTGAGTGAGAAAACAACACACGGTGTAAGCGAAGAACAAATCAGATTGTGGCTGTATCCTTACCTCTATATTTCTTCATTTCATTCGGAGTTGAAGCAGCTACGTCGAGTATTTCTCTTGGAACTTGCGGGGGCGGCTGGAATTCTTGTTGCAGGCACACAGGCACGAGTGCGGGGAAGCCAGCAGGCAGGTGGCAACTGATTGCCACTAACAAACAAAGGTATCAAGGGGTGTGGCGTACATTGGGGCGAGGTGCGCGCGGTGAACGCGAGACCGTAGCGACGGTCAACTGCAAGAGAGACTCAGGAAGGTGCTGTGACACTGTTACGGGTGCTGTGCTAACACCGACTCAAGCTTTGCACGCTGCGATTGACCTTTGCCATCTTACTCAGGTAGCGAAGTTGTTCTGAGACGGTCGGTCTTTTTAAGCTCCGAATCGCATGTGAGGCCGGGTGCGATGGTTGCTCAGGTTGTCCGGGAGTGACGGGGTGGGTTGTCAAGGTTCCAGTGCTCGCCGTCGGCAGGTACTTGCCTTGTTGTTTACTGCCACTGCTAGATGCACATCCGCGTAACGGCACGGCTAACTTCGGCTAGCCAAGGTTTGTAAGACAAATGTGACCGATGCCAGGTCCGCATTCGTAGTAAATGTGGCCATGAGCTCCCCCACGTACATGGTATTGGGGACTTTTACTGCTTCTTCAGTATTCCTTCTTTTGTGGAAGTGCGGTGGCAAGTCTGACTTTTTTTATATTTGCATGAGTGTTCCTCTTCGCGGAATTGTGTAGGGGGATTGCAAGAACGTGCCGTCTGCGCCGTGTTTTAGTCCTTTAAGCCACGGACACATAAGGCGGACCATCATCAGCGCGGAACCTGAGTGTCTGCAGACAGGACAGCGGTGTGAGTCTGGTTTTTCAGGCGGCTGTTCGTTAGCTCGTCACAGCCCGCGTAATTGTGTGGGGGGCGGGGGGAGCAGTCAGTTCTGCAAAAGGGGTTTCTTGAGAGAGATCGGTATTCAGAGGGGAAGTTCAACTAAGACTCGGAAAGTCGCAGTGGTGGACCCTAATATCCCCCGTACATTGCGCGGGCGTGCGCATTTTCCCCCCGGGTCCCCCCACTCCTGACGACACCGTTTCAAGTGGCATTGACCCGTAATTGCTGGTTTCTCGAAAACCAGGGCACGCGCGCGGCACATAGAGCCGACCACGAGAATGGTAAGGGGTTCGGTGCATATCTACCCTTTTTTTGACGTCACCCCCGAAGTGCATACGGCCAGCTATCTCCTCGGGTTCGCAACGAGTGAATAAGCGTAAGCCCCTGCTAACCGCAATGCGGTCTATCAGGTTCATCCCTATCCCCTTGAGTTGACAAGAAATGTCTGGCGCTGAAGTTGGCGGTCCATCACTGTCTACCAGGAAGCGATGGACCGTCAACGGCTTAAACGGGCAGTCGTTGGTGCGTATCTTCGTAGTCTCTTGCTATTGCTACCAAACCCTACGTGCACTGTCAATCTTACTTCGGCAGATGGGACTTTTGTGACCGACAACACGACACAATAGCAAGGTTTTCGGTTGGGCTTGGGTGGGATGGGTGCGTGGTGGGTCGAAAGAAATGGAGGGTATTGCTCGTTTCGGGTGATGGATCGCTCCGGCGCAAAACCTTACAACACGTCTCATAACGGCATTGATTCCCTCGTCTAGCCTCCGCCGAAATGAGCGCCGGGCGGCACTTCCTCCGGGTATTATTGACGGATAGGCTCTCCGGCCTCTAAAAGGAAACTCTGAACTGAGACTGACGGGTGAATGGGGACACCACCGTGGGCGAGAACTGGAGTTCTTCGAGTACTTCCTCCTGCATTAGGAGAGAGCTGTTGGGCAGGACTAGCACAGAGAAACGAGGAAGACGGGCGTTTCCCGTACGATGGGGTCAGGACTTTCCCAACCTGAGTTTGGCCTGGCTTTGGCCTGACTGTGGTCCGAAGGGTGTCCAAATGGGTCTGGGCTGAATAGTAAAGTCTCCGAATGGCATTCGGCCAATGGGTTACTTTTGTTGCTTGAAGCGCGTGGTTGGGCTTGGAGTGTTTGTTGTCGGTTTTATTTGTCACTAGCACGAGTTGCGTAGCTTGCGTTTGGCTTTACTTACTAGTACTTCAACCTCCGAGTCTTTGGGAGGGCAGGGGTCGAAGCGGCCCAATTAGCCGAGATTCTCCGCTGCAGGCCCAGGCTCACCCGCCCAGTATTCGTTCGTGATGCGGTGAAGCAGGAAAGGAGTGAAGAAGGAACTGTGGATGCCAACCTACGATGAGGTGCTACCTCTAGGATTTGGACAACCGGCGAAAGGGAGCGATCTTCCGAAGAACGTGCAGTCTCCCCCCCGGATACTGAGGCATTGCTGGGCTGCAGTGCCCTACTAGCCCTCCTCATGGAAGTCCAACTGTCAGAGCAAAGAGTGTGGCGGAAAACCTTTCTGAAACGCCATCCTTTACTTTGACCGTGAGTCCACGGAGATGTCCCAGGAGAACATTTTCTTCCAGGGGGATGACAATGCGCCCGTGGGATCAGGACGGTCACTAGACCAGACCCAGTGATTGTCTCCACCCACCGATTCCCTATTTCGAACAACGGCAAGCGTCGAACTAGCACCCTGCGGTAGCTGATTGTTGTAGAATTTTTCTTTACAGTGTTCAATCATTTCTTTCTTCCGGTTCCTTCACGCCTTGGTTGGCGGATACTATTTCTTTTGATGTGCAACACGTTGAGGAGCTGGGAAGGATACATTGTGCGAACACGAAAGAAAAACAGAAACTCCAAAATAGCCAGCAATGCGCGGTCGCTGCTTCGGACTCATCGGGGTGCCTGTTCCAGGTGAAAAGGCTCGGCTAAGCAGGTTCGACTGTGTGGTGTTTTGCAAAAGGGACTTCAAACGAACCAGGGCGCATCGTTTTTTTCAGTGCGCTATCCGACTCTCTTCGACGTGGTTTCCAGAGGGCCATTCTACTATTTTCCATCATGCGATGCCATGGAATTAACCTTTTTCGATACGGCTTCGGAGGATTTGTGCACTGTTTAGGAATGAAGAAAGCCTCGCATTTGGCAGTCAAGCTCTCTATCAGACTGCTCGATCAAACCGTTGGCACCTTCGAATCGAATTGAACTTCAGTAGGCGATCTCCGGAGTCGAGTATTTTCCCAGTCTCCAGTCGCTCGACAAGTCGCAAAAGCTCCGACGTAAGTGGGAGGTATGGTCACCGAGTGTACAACAAACAACCCACCCAGCCAGGCGTCATCCTTACTCAATATCCCTAGTTCATGTATATAGGCTTCAATCCTAGTTCATCCTTTTTCGTTCTTGCACATCTTGATGCCGTCCTGCCGTCAGGTTCAAGAGTTTTCCGAGGCGGCAGTGCTAAGAGGGGGCAGTGCTAAGATCCCCGAAGCGCTCCAGGCACTACTCTTCGGGGCATATTTTTCCTGTTTTTCAGTGTTTTTTTCGAGCTCGCAATTTCCTGGTAGCCTCTTTCGTGTCGGCGGCTCTTATGTCCGAGGCTTCCCTTGCGTCCTCGTCCGGTCACTTTTTTAACTCCAAAAAAGAACAGGCACCGGAGCACGAGCCGAGAAATGGTCCCAGTATTTGTATTTCAGAAGAAGTTGGCCAAGTTCCTCCCTGGGACCAGCAAGGGCGGTCATGTTGACACTGCGATACGGTAGGAGGCAGAGCTCACACGAACGCAACGAAATGAAGCGGACGAGCACTGGCAGGTGCAGCTACATGGCTGTGAAGTGCCAGCGATGAACGGGAACAGGCAGGGACTTATGCGCTGGCAGGTAAAAAAGGCCGTCACCCTCGCCGGAGCCCCTCGTCCGCCCGCGCACCCGGCGGCGCCGGTTCGCGGCCTTTGTTCACGACGCCAAAAAAGAATGGACTGACGGCACCTTCATGCCCGGCCGAGACGCGACGAATGTGCATCGAACGTGCCGGTCGGGACCTCGGGTAGGCAACTTCCTTGTCTTCAGCGGGACGCGGGACGTGGCTGCCCTTCAGAAGAACGAGCGAAAGGATGTGGGGGGGGAACCGAGACGCAGCGGCCGAGACGCAGCGGCGCAGGCTCGACTCGGCATGTGGGTGGCGTCCGGCCGCAGCTGGCGGACCCTTCTTCGCGGAGAACCTCATTTTCCGGTTCCTGCTTCCGCGGTCACGAGCACGCCCTTCGGTGGAGGCGGAGGGCCACATCACTTTGAAGAAATAATGTTGGCGATCTGGTCCAGCTGTGTTGAGCGCCGGAGCCCAGTGGTGCGGCGTGGACAACGCGGCGGTCGGGCGCCGTGGCCTGGTCCTTGTACGCCAATCGAAATTTGTCCCGGGCTCTTCGTGCAGAACGCTGGAAGATATCCTTGTGCCCACGGTGGGTGCCGTCCAGCGGACAGCTGGCGTACACGCGGAGAGCCTTGGTGCCTCGGTTCCCGACGCAGCTTCCACTTCCGCGGTCCCTTTGCCTTGGGTTGATGTCTTGGTGGGTGGGAAGAGGCCCTGGGACTGCTAGGCGTGGCTACCCGCACCGCCCTGTCCCTCCCGCCGCGGTCTCACCTGATGGTGCCGCGCAGAACGTCGGCGCCGACGCTCGAACCGCACGATAGATGACGCACAAAGGCGAGCGATAGTGACTCGGCGACCGAGTAGTCGTACGCCATAAGAGCACAATGCGACAACTGGCAACTCGGAGGCGGAAACATGGCTGGTCTAAACAAAAGGCCGCAGATGGCGAAACAGCAGGCGTTTGAAGTCGTGATGCGCGGAAAGCCGCCGCACGGGAACCGCAGACACGACTCTGCAAAGCTGCGACACTGAATGGAAAACTTCATCCTAAGACGCATTACCGGTGGATGGGTAGCAGCACGTAGTCAAGCAGGAGACGAGCCGCGTTTTCTGGGTTCTTCCACTCTCAGCGTCTTATCGTGTTCAAGCTAAAATAATGCAGAGAGTCCATGTTGATACTCTGCATTTGCCAGCTTCCTCTACCCTTTTGTCAACGACGTATCAAGCTTCCGTCGCTTGCTTGAACCAGATACAGGCCTGATGAAGAGCCCGGATAGCCGAAGACGTGCAGAATAGAGTACTCACGTTCAGGCCTGTGGACATCGGGGTGCGCTGAAATGCGGACAGAACCATGGACTGGCAAGGGGAGAACTTTGCACCCTCCCAGCACCGGAGTGGACTGGTGACGCAAGGCTTCGAAGGAGTGGACTTGTCAGACCAGTCGCATGCTGCCTTAATTGGAAGGGTGTGCTGCGCTTTGGAGGCGCTGGAACGCTTGTGCTAAAGCAATGGCCGAGCAGAGCAGAACAACGTTGAGGACTGGCCGAGAGACGCGAGTGAAAGAAAAGACGGACAAGGTACACCACAAAGAGCACGAGAGCATGTGTCTGTTTGCCAAAACGACAAACAAACACGACACCCTGAAGTGAGCTCAATCCACCCGCTCAAACCCCAGATCACTGAAGAGCATGGCCTTCAGCCATTGATTTGATGGGTACCAAGCAAGCACTCTAGTTTCCGAGAAAGACTGCGACACAAGAAATCATTGGCCTGGATCCGATGTTGAACTAGCAGCAAAGAACCTTAGAAAGAAGTAAGACATCATGCGCCTTCTACTAGCATGCATGATGCCAAGCACAAGTTCGCACGCAAAAAGATCGGCCAAAGCAGGGCAGGTACGAGCTGTCTTCGTCAAGCCGCAGCGGTGCTCTCAGAAGTCTGAAAATTGTCCTCGACGTTTTGACAGGCAGTAGATTTGCATCACTCCTGCAGATAGTGCTTGACATCCTGCGATGCTCCTGACGAGGGATGCTTGGTGCGCAGTTGTTGCAAAACCCCGCAGTACTCGTGTCGTGGACGACGATCTCGAAACAGGATGCAAATCGGTCTCAGAGAGAGACGAGACTGATGCAATCAACAGATGCGAAAGAGCGAGTGCGTCGAAGGACGACCGAGTTAGAGTGTTGATGGACAGAATTCACTAGATCCTGCATCGACCCAATCAAACGATGTTTCAGCGGAGAAAACTATCGATCGTGCGATGGCTGGATACTCGAGAGCGCCAACTGCAAGCAGCCGCACACATTCCCTGGGTACCTGTTTAGGTCGAGCACTCGTGGGAAACGGGAGCACGACTGCCAACCGTTCTCCGAGCGAGGTGCGCTCCGCATGCTGCGTGAAGCCCGCGGATGCTGGCTTCAGCCGCCCCAGCTCTTCATCGAATGACCAGCCAGCAGCCATTAGAAGAACACCCGCCTTTTTGATTTCCCAACTTGGCTCGATACTCCTTCCTGCCGGCCAAGAGACGCCGGTCAGAGGGCCGGTCGTGCCCCACTGGCCCAATACGGACGCCCGTCGTAGGTCGTGGTGTGAGTCTCATCAGTGGGTGGATGAATGCAAAATTGGTTGTTGTAGCTACAAGTTGCCAAGCAAGAAGGCCAAAGTGGAGAAGGTCTCCACAGATGGACGTGGGCACCTCCAATTAGGCAAGGCGGAATTGTGTGCCTCATAGCTGTACACTGCTTGGACCTGCAAGACTGCCGCAAAGAAATGCGGTAACACCCAGCAAATGCAGATCTGTCACGTGTCAAGCGAAGGATGCCATGGCGAAGACACCCAAAATCCTCGATAGCGAGAAACGAGGACGAAGTGATTCGGATTCTAATGACGACGCAGGACAGACGTAAAGTAGAAGGCGAACGCAACCTGACGACCAGGCTAAAAACCAAGGTGTACGAGACGAGCCTTTCTCCCACCTGCAGTCGCGCTTCAGGACGGTTCCCATGGACATTACGCAACCGGCGGCAATCTATGTATGTTATCTGGAGCTGGCACGATCCGCTGCCAATCCTCTGGGTCTGCTTCGCGCTAAACCGGCACTCTACGGCGGCCAGCTCGTCTTTAACGTATGGTACCATCAAAAGTCGGGTGGTTGTTGGTCGGAGTATGTCATCGAGCACGGCTGAAGCAATTGGCCACTCCAGAACGAATTACAGTCTACTGCGAAACACTGCAGCAGTCGCCAAGTCACCGGCTTCTCGTTGGACGAAAAGAAATGTAAAAACGGGTGAAAAAGATCATGGCGCCACCAGCTCTTGCTCCGGATTTTGCAAACGTTGCAATACCGGCTGGTACTAAACCGATGTTCGACGGCGTAGCGGGACAGGCAATCGGCATGGAACGCTCGGCCGAATGGCTGCGCTACAGCCCATTCTCGAAACAATGACAGCGAAAAGGACACCCTCTCGCTCATACCGGGGTTAAGAGGGTTGAGAGGTCCGTTGACGGCCTAAGGAATAAATTCTGGGCCCCTCGCGTGGCAGACCGGGTTCAGTCGTCTTGTCGTGCCGACACGAGTCGTACGGGTACGGCAGTTACTGTGACAGATGCGGAAGAGCTTCTGCGGGCTTGGTGCCAGAAAATGGGAGGGGCACGCAGTCTTGCAAGCCATAAGTGCCACTAGACAGATCGACGCAAGCCCCCACTGCCCGGGGTATCGGCTCCGCCTGCGCACGCGGCATCGCACCAACCGCTTGCATCGTCGACGCCAGTGCCCGCAGCGGGTGACCCATGTGGCCAAACACCGCCGACTCAGCCTTGGTGTAGGACAGGACGCCCTCACAGCGCACGGAATGGCTCGCCGAATCCGCAATGGCCGGCGGCCACGGGCCACGGTCCATCTAACCTCACAAGAGGTCATAGTAGATTGGTTCTGTACTCCGAAGGCTGGCCCGTTCAAGCAGTGGTGCGGGGGGGCTCGATGTCCAAGATTACGACGCTGGTCCCGGCGTGTGTTCTGCGTTCGAGAAGCTCGAAACTCGACAGGCCTACGACCATGGCGAGAAGAGAGCTCCGGCGATGAGCGCGTTCATTACTTGCCCCAAAAAACGCGACGAGGAGAAAGAAGGCGGCGGCGCCGACGAGTCCTCCGACACGACGTCACGGTATGGCGGAGATCTGGTGGCCATGAGAATAGTCACGCGACATCTGTGATGACTCCACTCGACGAACCACAGCGCCGTTGTCAGTTGACCGCCGTGTATCACAGGGCCGGTGCCACTACACAGTGTGCCCTTCCCAGTGTTGGAGGAGGCTGGACGAAGAAGGAAAACGGTTGGAGGAACACGGAACCTCAGTCGGAGGTAGTGCGACCTTCGTACGGAGTTTTATGCGTAGTTTGAGATTCCGAAGGAGTCTCGACACTTGTTTCGTGGACAACGGTGGTGACTGGTGGGAACTGACCAGGTTGCTGGGGTCGCTCGCAGCTCTTGCTGCAGGCTACCGTCGTTTGTGCTTCGAGTTTGCGGAGCGTGTCGACATCTAGATCGACAACCTCCGCTACGCCGGGTCGCGATCGGGAGAGTTGGTCACGCGCCGTATGAAGTTCAGCGCAAACCAATATGCTTCAGGGCCAGGCAGCGTTCTGTCCGTGCACGCCATCATGTGCTTCGCCGTGCCTCCCCCGGGTACCGGGCACGAAGTGTCGGCGTCGGCGGGTTCCCGTCGAGTTCAACATCGGGTCCGAAAAAGTGCACCTGCACCCGCAGCAGTGTACTTCGAGCTGTCCGTCTTCGAGCGACGGCGTGCAACAGCCTCCCACCGAGCGATTCCAAGGGCTTTAAGCGGCTGAGGCAGCCCAGCCTGCGTCTTCCACCAGCTTCTCCGATTAGTGCAGCGTGGTTCCAGGACACCTCAAGAAATTGGTACGTCTGCGTGGCCGTGCGCATATCCCGCTCCTTCAGGTCAGCACACCAACCGACGCCGTCCTTTCCAAACGTGCTGCCGCCGTGGCCTCGCTCAGCAGGGGAGCACGGGCTACTCCGGACGCAGCTGCACTTTTCCTGAAGCATATTGGTTTGCGCTGAACTTCATTCGGCGCGTGACCAACTCGCTTAGCAGGGGGGACACGGGCTCCTCTGGATGCAGCTGTGCTTTCCCTGAAGCATATTGGCTTGCGCTGAACTTCATCGGCGCGTGCCAACTCGCTTAGCAGGGGGGACACGGGCTCCTCCGGATGCAGCTGTGCTTTCCCTGAAGCATATTGGCTTGCGCTGAACTTCATTCGGCGCGTGACCAACTCGCTTAGCAGGGGGGACACGGGCTCCTCTGGATGCAGCTGTGCTTTCCCTGAAGCATATTGGTTTGCGCTGAACTTCATCGGCGCGTGAACTCGCTTTGCAGGGGACACGGGCCTTCGGATGCAGCTGCACTTTTCCTGAAGCATATTGGTTTGCGCTTAACTTCATACGGCGCGTGACCAACTCGCTTCGCAGGGGGGACAGGGGCTCCTCCGGACGCAGCTGCGCTTTCCTGAAGCATATTGGTTTGCGCTGAACTCCATACGGCACGTGACCAACTCGCTTAACGCGGGCTCCTCTGGAGGCAGCTGCGCTTTCACCGTGTGCTCATGCAGCTTTGGCCAAGTGATGTTCGCCGGCGGCGAGATGGACACGGTTTTCGACGACGCAACGGAGAAGAGGAAGGGCAGGAAAACGGCCGTCGCGGGAGGGGTTCCGTGCCAGAAGGGGTCTCCCGGCACGAAACCTGGGGTGAGCGGGTGTGCCACCAGCACGAGAAGGTGAAGTGGCGTGTGCAAGCGCGAGGCAAGCCGGTGGCACGGTGCTGGGAGGCACATCACAGGGAAGACGATGGCTTCGCGGCGAAAAATACTGCGCGCACCACCGCATGACGCAATGCGCGACGTGGAACACGATAGCAGAGTGCTGCCGCAACGGACACCACCGATGTCTCGACCACGGGATGCCGACGTGCGAACACTGCAGTCGACACGCGGACTTGCGAAGTCGAGGATGACACATCACGTGCGAGGAGATAACCGCGACGCCGGCGATGCAAACTATCGCCACAGATGATTGGCATCTTCTAATCCAAACGCAGGCCTTCCTTCACGGCCGTACGCATCGCGTGCGAAGAGATATTCATGCCACTGACATTCTGAATTGAAGTTGTTCCAGCCGCGGACCTGCATCCAACGACGTTCACTCATCCACTCATCCGCTTTTTCGTTCTTCTTCGTCACGGCTTAGTTCAGTGCGAATCGCACCGAGCCTGGTCACCAGGTTGGTGCTGCTCGGAGCCGCACCCGAGGGAGATGCACAACAGGTTGTAGCACAACCGGTGCGCATCGCCGTGCACTGCGCGGTGTAGCACTGCCCAGGCGCGGCAAGACCAGTGATCGTCATCCGGCTCGGTGTTCAGGAGGAGGTGACCCGCTTGGCAGGCAGCACCGCTGCGCAGTGTACTCTTCCGTACTCTGCACCGTGCAATGCGCCAGTCATGTGCTTACCAGACTCTCGCTTTCGCGTTCTCATCATGGCATCAAATTTTACGGTGAAATCAGCCCCCAGCCTGAGTCCAGGATAGGTTGCTTGCAATGCAACAAGTAATCGATGAACACGGAAACTTTTTACAGTAGCAAGGAACCGACAGCAAACTGGTGCACGGGTCGGTGCAAATCCTGTGCAACGGGTTTGCGGACATGATCGTGTCGCATTCTTAGTGGACTGTTGAAGTCATTATCCGCGATGACAGCCTACCCCGGGACTTGGGCCGAGTCCTGCTGTCGAAAATACCACAGTGTTCAAAATCGCCGGCGATTGAATCGGTCTGGACAGGGCTGGTCGCCACACGGTTGCCACGTTTCTTTTTTTGAAGTGTACGGAGCCTGGGCCTTAGCCTTTTTTTGAGAGGGAAACATGGGAACATGAATGTACCTGGCCATCCTTTAGCTCCGTTAGGTCGGGAGAGGAACGGTTTCCGGGGTGCCTTTTTGTCGGCTCCGGTTAGAAATAACTTAGAAGTCCGGTTGGGGAGCTTCGCCACGTGTGGCCACCGTGTAAGCCTGGCAAGGATTTCCCCCGTTTACTCGCACAGAATCCACCTGAAATTGTCGAAAAGGTCCAGTACCAACCGGGAAAACCCCCACAAGCCGCGGATTTCGCAAAATAATAGCGAATTCTGGCTGAGTCACCCCAAAAATTGGCGGCACTTGGCTGCAAGTTGGCAGAAACCACTCGAATCCACGAAAAGCGAACTCGAGGTCTGTTGGGGGGATATGAGGCCCAGAATACCCAAACCATCCAAAAAACACGAAAATCCACACAAAAAAACGGTGTTCGCGTGTTTTGGGTGGTCTTTTTTTCGATCAAATTTTTTGCACATTTAGCCACAATTTAGCCACAACATTGTGGCTAAAGTTGTGGCTAAATGGGCCACAATGTGGCAAGTTGTGGCTAACCAGCCCTGCGTTAGGGCCTTTTCAGACCTTTCTCGGGGCACCATAGACGAGCAGGAGCATCGACCTTTGAGGAGTGCTGGCCATGCCGGATGCTGAGACCACTGGGCGGGTAGATGCTGTGGTGGACAACACTGCTGTGAAAGGCGTAGGTACTCCACCGCAGCCGCCTCCCCCCTGTTCTACACCGCTATCACCGGCGAGGCCGGGTCTGCCAGCCACGAGATGCCGACATGCATGCGCGGCACGTGGATCTTGAGAAGCCAGCCGACACTTCCGGAAGCAGCAGAAACTTGCTGGCGAAGACAAGCGAAACCGAAGCGAGGGCCGGAGGCGAAAGCGCGATGATGCGCGAGCTAAGAGGTAATCGTAAGACAGTGCGGCAGATTACCGCAGATTCTACGCATTCGTATCAAATCGGAAGTACGGCATTGCACAGTCGGCCGCGACCGGCTCTGGACCGTCGCACAGGGACTGGACACTGGCGAAGAAGGGAAACGACGAAGAGGAGTCACATGAGCATCCGAGAAGTGATCTACAAAGCAACGTGTATCGGTCCACGCAGCCACGGTCGTAGGCAAGTGAAGACGAGGAGACGCTGAATGACGACAATCAACCTCGACATCGGCTCAGCAAGCCCCAGACGCCACCCAAGAGGATAGTTCTGGTGTCATCTCTGATTCTTAGCGGAAGTCTCTATATGTCATCCCTAAGTTGTGTTGGTCATCTCCTGGGTTCGCTTCTGATGTCTGTAGCTCCTCCCTAGGTTTCTTCGTAGATTCTGTGGGCCTCACCTCGAGGCTTCATCTAGGTTTCGTCTCTGACTTGTGTTGGGCAGTTCAAGTCGCATCTGAATCGTGTAGTTGATCCCTAAAAGTTTCTTCGCTGGGTTCGCTTCTGATGTCTGTAGCTCCTCCCTACGTTTCTACGCAGATTCTGTGGATCTCACCTCGAGGTTTCATCTCGGTTTCGTCTCTGACTTGTGTTGGGCAGTTTAGTCGTATCTGAATCGTGTAGTTGATCCCTAAGTTTTTTCGCTGATGCTATGGGTATGCATCTCTAGGTTTCATCTGATGCATGCAGGCATCATTCGCTACCCCCTCGAACAAGGAGGATACCTGGCGCACGCAAGTCAATCCAGTGACGTATCGGCAATGGAGAGAGACCCTCGTTCCATGAACAGCAATTAGTATCCACATCCTCATTTATTGGCGATTTCCACCGGGTATGCAGCGGACTGGCGCTTAAAAGTAGTAGTAATAGCAGTAGTAGTATGTGTCAGTTGCCGAAGCAGCCGGAGACAGCAGGCGCAGGGGGCAGGTCTTGGCTTACTTTTCTCTTCTTCATGGAGACCCGCCCCCGGCAATCCCGACTGTCTAATCACTGTCGAGAAAGGTTTGCGCCTATTGTGATGAGGTGGTTGACCAGGCCCCCACGAAGCCTTATACACAACGCGGCTACAACACGAGGATGCAGCCCTGCTTAGGTGTGCACTCAGCCATCAGAGGCCATTGGCTGCTAAGCACCCCGACCGGTCGATTCGCCACTTTTGTGGCTCTCTATTCGCCGGGCGGTGCTGTCAGCACTTGTTCCGCTCCGCGTCGCATCAAGTACATGATGCTGGCGGTTGGGGGATCGCTTGGTGCTTAAAAAAAGAAAAAGAAACTGCCGGTGTAGGTATCGACCCTCTTTTTAGAGTGAAGTTCGCAGTTCGTTTTTAAGATACTTTACTGCCTGTCACCTGACTTTTCTGCATCCTTGAGAGCTACTTTTCTTACACGCATAGCTACTTTTCTTGCACGCATAACTACTTTTCTTGCACGCATAACTACTTTTCTTGCACGCATAGCAGTTTTGGTTTCCAGGTGCTTTTGTGGGCAATACAGGTGCATTCGTGGGCAATCCGGTGTCTTCGTGGGCAATTCAGGTGCATTCCTGTGGAAGTCACAGTGCCAAAGAACAGCAAGGGACAAGGTTGACGCGCATGATCTGACACTACTGAGCGAACGGAAGAATGATTCGAATGGCAGGACCAGCTCATTCGTTGCAGGATGCGGAGCAGGAGTCGGAGACCGCCAGTGCCATGGAAACTTGGGATGCTGACGTGCAGCGTACACTGTGTGAGCCGACTGTGCTGTTGTACACGACAGGTACTTGGCCAGTAGCTGGTGTGTGGCACGCCATCTTTCTTGGCCTTCGGCGTCTCCCACACCCTGTGCGTAGCTCTCTCGGACGCAGAAAAGTCAGGTGATGCGGCAGTAAAGCAATCTTCTTACCTCGAGACGTCGTTTTCTTGCACTCGGTTTTCCAGATTGCCACTCGAGCCCTGCGGGCTCTCGTGGCAATCTGGAAAACCGAGTGCAAGAAAACGACTTTTCTCTCGGTGAATAAATAGCTAATACTAGACGGTTATTTATAGCGTTTAGGGCTGACTGTTCTTTTTTATTTTTGACTCGCGCTCGAATTTTTGCGAGACCTCGAAAGAAAATAGTTTGTGCAGGGTCAACATGACAACTCGGACGACTCCGCCACTTCTGGGTCACCTGGACCACTTCGTTACGAGGGCGACCGCATCAGTTCGTTCGAACGACATAATGTTTTTCGTTGACCGCACTACCCTGAGCCCAAATCCTGGACGTGGTTTCAGGTGGCAAATTTGGCAAATGATCATGATCAGAAGGTCCTACTTGAGCGGTTCAGTTTCCTCACACATTGCATGTGGCTAAAAATTTTTGAGTCATCTCGGGAGCAAAAGTCCCCGCCTGGGAATACCTGCAAACTGCAGACACGACTCCAATGGCGGCCAATACCGAAGGTAGGGAAACGAGAACTGCTTGCAAAGCGAGTCGGATGAGCCTGTGCTCTGCTACACTCGTTGCACAGATTCATGCCGCAGGTTTCAGTGAGTACTCTTCTCCCTGTTGCGAAAGCAGGATCCCTACCGACAGCGTAGGTATTTTTTTTTTTTTTTTGTAATTTTCTGGTGTGATCCATATGCCCGGTGCAAACCCGGCACAAACCCGGAAAAACTCAAGGGGGGTCCGATTTTATTTTGCACCCCCCCTTCAGGTTATAGCAGGTGATCGCTGCAATCAAGCTAAACAGACTGCACCAGGGTCCTGTCGAGTAAAAACCAACACCAATTAATATGTAAGGCGGCACCGAAAGTGTAGGTCCACCACAGAAGGTACCCGGAATGCTTTGCCCCCGCAGCGCTGAATGCACATCTCTGACAGACAGGAACCACTATTTTCCAAAGCCTCCAGAGGGCAAGCCCGGTTGTGCTTGACGCAACGGACTACAACCGACCACCAGCCAGCAATTGCCTCAAACTCCCCCGATACTACGGGAACCGAGGAGCCTAGTACAAGCAGATTAACCCTCTGCCCTCGCTGTTTCCAAATGAAGCATCATTTCCAAATTCGTGTGTCATGCTGGCTCTTGCCGGATGCTAGCGAGCGAGCGTTACTTCACCACCGCGCCGTAGCCTCCCTTGTGCCCTGGGTTCCATGATTGGCTGTTCTCGGCCGGTATGCCCGAGTCGGTGTTTCCTCGTCTTTACACTTCTTCTTCAATTGTTTAACCCCAACGTCCGGGTCTGCCACTGGTGCGGCCCCGTTTCTCCGCTCCTCTGTCTCTTCTGCTTCACCCCATGCTTCCATCCGGGCCTGCCTGCGCTTCCAGTCCGCTGGGTATTGTTCCTGGGGGTGAATCTTCCATTTCGGGTCCCCGTTTTCGAGCGACCTGCCTGAGGTACGGCACGCTCTCTCGCTTGCCATCTTGCCTGCTCGTAGAACGGCCTCGAATGCCTGCATTTGCGGCACTCATCGTCTGCATCGATGTTCTGCATCCGCGGTACGTGCTTACTTTTCAGTCGACAACTACTGCTCCCGACACATTGAGCTAATGCTAACTCCACTGCAGAACGAGTGGTGACCTGTCTCTGCTAATTGCGTGACGCTTGTTTGCACGCAGTTGCGCGTCCACGAACGCCACGCACCCATGCTCGGTAGCCATTCCTCCCAGCTGCCGGGGTTGTTGGTACCCGCATTTTGGAGTGCATCAAAACCCCTGCAGAGCTCAAACAGCGGCTTGGTCAGCCACAGTTTGAAAGGATGCGGAACCAAAGGTAGCAGTCTGCTCAGGCCATCTTAAGCCATCCGACAGCACCTTCTAGGCGAGGGAAAACCGGTTGTACTTGATGGGCGGGGAACCCGCCCGTCCGAACCGCTTGTTGCCGACTTCTGTTCCGATGGCACAGCCGAGCGGGTTGAGCGTGGGAACTTCTGTCCCTCGTTCTGGTCCGATGGAGATGCTGCTTCTCTTTCCGTTTTCCAAGCTACAGAAGGGGCCTCAAACCGACAAAATATTCATGATACCGAAGCCCATAGGCTGAACATAACAGAAGGGCGAGGGACCGCAAAGAGCGGGACAAACCCCCACGAGCACCAGACGATCATGAAACGTGGCAAAATCCACCGCGAAGCCTGCAATCTCCACGACCAAGGGTGCTAGCGGGTGCTGGGGAGACAAAAATAAAAAACCCGGACCCCCCAGGCATCTTGTTAAGAACCATCCATCCATCCATCAGCCGGCTGACCCCCCCCCCCCCCCCCCCCCCCCCCCTGGGGCTATGTAGGATGGAAACGTTGGAAACGTTTCCGTTTCCGTTTCCGTTTCCTTCTTTTTGGCGGTGGATGGAAACGCCGTTTCTTTTCAAAAGAAACGGCTGGTATGCCACTAGTATACTGGCTGAAGGTCCGACCGGAAATGTGTTCCGAACGGCGGACCCCGCAATCCAGTGGGAAACCATGGACAAGGAGGCTCCGCAAAAGAGGGAGGAAAGAAGCATAAGAGTTGCGACCGCGCAACCACACGCATCCGGTTGTGATGACTTTGAGGTCTGCAGCTCTTTATACCAATGGCTGTTGTGGCGACGATGCTCTGTTGATGCGAGGCCGTTAGCCAGCGCGCTGAAGACGATCGGGAAAGCACATCCGCTTCCAATAATAGGCTATACAGATACGATCGTTCAGGACAGCGGGAGCACCGCCGCACCACAGGCTACAAGACCGGGGGTTTTCAGCGGTGTAAGACAAAGAGGGAGTGCAATCAGCATCAGGAGGTGAGAAGGGCACACATATGCCGGGGCAATGTTGAACCCGCCAGAAAAGCGATGGCCACGCAGTAACGTGTGTGTTAAACATCGATTGCCACAGTGCACCTTGCATACGACGACGGGTGGCAACCGTCACCGGAAGGGGCACCATCGGGCGGTGTTGTCGGAGCATAGACAGCGACGGCAGGAAGAACCCCACCGACAATGCAGAAGAGGACGGCAGATTCAAAAAACTCGGCGGCCGCCGATACAAGTAAACATGAGAACGTGGGTTGGAAGCAGCAGAGGACGAAGTGGTAGGCACAGAAGAGTGGAACCTGGTGTCAGAAAACCTCAGCATCCGCATGTGACGACATTCTGCATCATTAGCTTGTGGTTACCTATTTGCTCGTGTCAGATCGCCGATGAAAGAAAGCGGTGAGCATCAGCGACTGCTCTGCACAAACGAGACCGCGACAACACACAAGAAGGGGCCGAGCCAAGTCGAAGAACAGCCCAGGAAGGGCCCTGAAGAGTCAGAGAGCCCGCCAGAAGACGGAGGAAGAGAAGTGCCCGCTGGTAGAAGGTGATCCCGCCCTCTGAAAGGAAAGCCGAAATTTGGCTGGAAACGGACACCCGACGGATACACAGAAGGACCCGCGAAGTGGTATCCCATAGGACCCCTCAGCATGAGGAGCCTTCCGGCGTTTCTTTTAAAAGAAACGGAAACGTTTCCGTTTCCGTTTCCGTTTCCGTTTCCATATTTCGAAAAAACTAAAAGAAACGGCGTTTCCATCCAACTTAGCCCTAGGGTTGGTTGTATGTGGCAGTTATGTATTATTTGTATTATTGTATTATTGTATTTTTGTATTATTTGTACTATAAAATCTGCTGTACGTGGCAGTTATGTATTATTTGTATTATTGTATTATTGTATTTTTGTATTATTTGTACTATAAAATCTGCTGTTTTATAATACAAATAATACAAAACTGGATGTAAGCTCTGACGCTGCAGCCCGAAGCTTGGTGGGCCATGGTGGGTGGACTCTTAAAGTCTGA
Organism: Diplonema papillatum; assembly: GCA_030068145.1. Classification (NCBI taxonomy): domain Eukaryota; phylum Euglenozoa; class Diplonemea; order Diplonemida; family Diplonemidae; genus Diplonema; species Diplonema papillatum. Next base: position 124,418 of record JAPJBO010000380.1, on the reverse strand, counting down.
GGGGGGATCGCTGTTGAGCCTGGTGGGGGTGAAGCTGTGCCGCGTCGTGCCCCACACTTGTGCCACAGAGCGGAGCTTCAGTGTGATGGGGCTCACACAAGCCGCTCGGGTCACCTTGCTCCTGAACGCCTGTACAAGCTGTCCACCTTGTCGCAGTGGCTGGCACCCGTCCACGTCGACAACCCACGGAGACGCAAAAACCAACCGACGGAGAAACACCATCAATGTCGATGTCGATGAGTGGTGAGGTCGAGGGCTGTGAAGACGAGGTGGATGAGGGTCTTGTAGTTGCGGAGAGTGAGGACGAAGAGGGAGATGAGGAAGAAGCTATCTGACAGAAGGTGTGTTCTTACCGCCCCATGTCCGCCGTGTATTATTGTACTGGTGTATTATTGTGTATTATTGTATTATTGTATTATTTGTATTATTCGTATTATAAACGGCCAAACCAATAATACTGCCAACCCTACCCCCCCCCCCCCCCCCCCTCCATACACGACGCACTAGTAAGGTACATAACTTGTGAAAATAACGAGTTATTTTATAACTAGTTATATTTGATAACTTGTGACTAGCACGAGCTAGTTATATAACTAGCTCGTGCTAGTTATATAACTAGCTTGTGCTAGTTATATAACTAGCTCTGCTAGTTATACAACTAGCTCTGCTAGTTATATAACTAGCTCCTAGGGTATTTTACGGGTGAAATGCATTGAAATACACCATCACTAAACAGCTACCACAGCTCGAAAGACACAAAATAACAAGAAAACAGCAGCCTCGCAGGGAATGTGCCAGCAGGACCAAGAAGGGAAGTGTGTTGTTACAAACTGAGGCCGTGGAAAATCAGAATGTTCCACACGATACTTCGTCTGATGCACTCCTATGAATGTGTGGACGCAGAAACTCTGCGGGCACATGGGAACTAACTGCCGAGAACCGGGCGCGACTGGGACTATCACTCAACGCATGCGCAGAGCGGATACGGATCGTGAAGGAAGAAACTGGGTTGCTATGCGCCGAGGCTGCCGCATCGTGGCTCCTATTATGCAAATTCTCTCACTTGTAACTTGCTCCTCATGGTATTTTACGGAGAAATGCACTGAAATACTGCCCACTGAACGGCGACCACAGCTGATATACACGAATAATCAAAATGAGCAAGCGCGCACGTGAGACAAAGGCGAAGACACCCGAGAAGAAGAAGCAGAAGTCCGGCGACTTGGAGCCGGACGCGAATGCCAAGACGGACGCGAACATCGTGGAAGACTTCGTGGAGTTGTTTTTGATGGTAAAGGAGGGAGAGGAGGTCCAACACGTGCCTTTGAAGGCACTGGTGGGACAGCTTTTTGGTCTCTCGTTGTCAACGAAGAATGGCATCCTCGGCAAGGCTATTGCCGCAAAGTTTCCTGCGCTCAAGGCGCTGAAAAACCAGACCCAAACAATTGGCTCAAAACTCTATTCGCTGCGGGTGAAAATGAACACCGACTTGGTGTTCCGCGGTGTCGGGCTCCGCAAAAAGCTGACGGCCACGGCGAAGGACTCGGAGGCGTACCACCGATTGAAGGCGGCTACGGTAGGCGATGTCAACCTGGAAACGGTTGACTTGCCGTCCTTATACAAGTGCAAGACGGCATCGGGGGCTATTACTCCCGCTGCTGCTGTCACAGGGACTCGCAGAAACAAGTGGCCGGACATCACTGTCCTGGGGAGGAAACAGGTGCGCGAAGAGGGTGTGGACGTCACCTACTTCTGCATCGTTATCGAAAGTGGGTGCAGTGTCGTGTCGACTGTGCACCCACCGACGCTGACAGGCAACCGGCTGGATTTCACGTTTCTTCGTGAACGTCCGTCGGAGCACTGTGAGGCTGGTTTGTACACCGGAAGCTACACCCTCCCTCCAGACGTCATGATCGACAGTGTCCGGCCCCTGCAGGTCCGGGGGGCTAGCGGGGGATTTGCAACCTTTGTGAACTTTCCCCTGTCGAGGAAGAAACATAGCGTGAGCCTGCAGCCCGGTGACTGGCGCAGCAATCCAGATGTCGTGGGGCTTTTCTCCGACTCGGGGGACGACGCTGATGGCATCGAGGATGAGGACGACGACGACAAAGACTCTCAAATCAAAGCCGACGTGGAGGATGATCCTGATGCCAGCGACAATGAGAGCGTGACGTTTGTTCCCAACTGAAAACCTTTTTGTTTTTGCAGCACCAAAATCAGATCATCCTTTTTATTTTGTACTCCGTTTTTTGAGCAAACCAAGGTACAGGCACATCACATACCGGTAAGCAACATTGACACTTTGCGGGTTACGTAAGCAACTTTTAAAACTTCGCTGGTCACAACAGTTTTTGATGAGTAGGATGCGGTCTTCCAGGTTCCTCGTAGGGAAGTGTCGAACGAGGAAGGAAATTTATTGTTAGAACCAGACCATGGATACCACTTGAAATCTTCCGCAGGACAAAAAAAATACTCCATTCTTTCCTGGCCAGCTTACACTCTTAAGAAGATGGACGCAGAAACTGTGCGGGCAATTGGGAAGATAATAGCCGAGAACCGGACGCGATTGGGACTATCACTCAACGCTTGCGCAGAACTTGGACGGATAGTGAAGGAAGAAACTGGGATTGCGATGGGGCTGTCGCAATCGGTCGTGGCCAAGGCCGGCGAAGACTTCAAGCTGATGGCAGGTAGGGCCCTGGGGAATATCGCGGAATCCCTCCAGTTTTTATTGCGCAAATTTCCGTTCAAGACGTGTAGGGAGGCTCCCTCCGTGATTATATTCATGGACGCGTACAACACGGGGAATGCCTTTCGCTCTCGGAGCTCCAGGCAGCGGCTGGCCATCTCCCTCTCGGCTGGGAGGACTGCGACACGCTTTCTTACAGTTTGTGACAAGCGAAAGCCGCAGTTCCACGAATGGTGGATATTCAACGCCTTGCCGCAGCTGACGCAGATTCAGACGGGCAGTTTCAGCAAAGGGAAGCACGCAGCCTCTGTACAGCTGTTTCGCTTCGGCGGGGATCATGCGGAGCTGTGGTCGCTGTTCAGTGGTGTTGGCGGTTCTGGCCATCGTAGTGCGTTTTGTACGACGGCTGCCGGTGACTGGCTAGAGCAACTGCACGCCTGCGAGAGGCTCAGCCTGCAAGAGATGCATGCAGCCGGCTATACATGCCACATCGCGCAACGGTTCCTGCAACCGTGCTTCACGATGACCCCGGCCCTGCACGACGTGAAAGGGATGATACGCCTCATTGTGCAGACGCTTCCGCACGCAGCAGGGATAGAGCTCGCTGTCATCGGCAGCATTGGCAACAACATGACAGGCTCCCAAGCACGCAAACTGCTGGCTGCCCTGATAGCGCAAACGCAAGGGAACCAGTTGACACTGTGTTCCCTCATGGATGTTCTCGTGTTCTTTCGCTATCAGGACATACCTGTGCGCTTCTTTTACGCAGACACTCCAGACAGCCAAATTGTGAAGTATTTTTTGTTCAGTTTACTGAGCTACCACGCACTCATCTTTGTGCTGGAGTGGGCCAATCCCGGAGTCACTCGTTCAGCTTATGCCCACAGTATGAGTCACTGGTTTGATGTTCAGGATGCCCATCGGTTGGTGACATCTGATGAAGCGTTCGAGCAGATGAATGGTGAACGCAAACGATGGGTGGCGTGCACGTCTCAACAGACGATGGAACGTGACTTGCAAGTGTGCGAGCTTCAGCACAAACACTTCGACAAAAAAGGTCAACGCACTCCACTACCGGAGCTTACACCCCCCGCAGCAGGAATACCGAGACTATTTGAGTACGACACTTTTCATTTTTGCATCTGCATTGTTCACAGGGGGAAAAATGCCACGACAAACTTAGTTGCGCGTCTCAAAAATCTGGGCCTTGGTGCGCACGTAGGTCGCAGAACGCGCTGGGGAATAAAATTCAATGCGACCCCGGGTGTTGAAACTAGTGAAATAATGTTTTGCGTTTGTGAGGAAGCCCCCTGGAAGCTTCGTCCTCCTGAGAGAGAGAAAGACAGCGCCGAAGTGGCTGAATCGGAAAGCAGTGATAGCAGTGAAGGCGAGGCGCACTCTTGTATCATATGCGGAAGGAGCTTCAGTCGGGTGTACGGTCTGTACGCACACTACGACTCTCAGCACCGCCCTGCCGTGACATGTGAGTGCAAGGAAGACTGTCCCGCCTGTGCGAAGTCTGTACTAAAACGTGGCTTGAGCCAACATATCTTGTACAACCATGCAAGTCTACTGACAAAGACGAAGTGTCCTCTGTGTCTTGAGAGCTTTTCCTCCGCAAGACTAAGAGACTCGCACATGAAGAAACGCCATCTGTGAGGGGAGAGAGCGGTGTTAGCTTTGTTCTCCGACCATCTGTCTCCTTCTACAGCTCTGTAAAGCATTTCTGTTCAGATCGATTACCTCAAGATGCTTCTTGCTTCACCGTTCCGCTAAGGTGAACACAACGAAGAGACAACCGAGACAGCCGAGCAGATAGCAGAAAAAGCGGGCCAGGATACCTAGTCCGAGTGATATACACCTTCTTTTTGACTCAACTCAATGCAGTTTCACTGTATTTCACTGGTTATTCTGCTGGGAGAGCTAGTTATATAACTAGCAGAGCTAGTTATATAACTAGCAGAGCTAGTCATATAACTAGCAGAGCTAGTTATATAACTAGCACGAGCTAGTTATATAACTAGCTCGTGCTAGTTATAAATTTCACTAGTCATTGAGCTAGTTAATAACTAGCAAAACTCCATAACTAGTGCGTCGTGTAGGCTATTTTCACTGTGGAGGGGGGAGACGCTACCTGTCACACTCAAAGGTGGTCACCACGGTGGACGGTCAGAAAAAAAAAAATTCTTTTTTGCCCCAAATACCCCAAATACCACATTTTGGAAAATTTTTGTGGGCCCACTTTTGGCAGGGAATTTTGACCATTTCACCTTGGAGAATTTGACCACCCAGCCTCCAAGGCAACTGCACTGTAGAAGGGGGGGGGAGGTGGGGGGGATTGCAAGAACGTGCTTGGAATGGGTATGTGCTCAACACCGCACTGGTCCCGTCTGCGCCGTGTTTCGGTCCTTTAAGCCACGGACACATAAGGCGGACCATCATCAGCGTGGAACCTGAGTGTCTGCAGACAGGACTGCGGTGTGAGTCTGGTTTGTCAGGCGGCTGTTCGTAGCTCGTCACAGCCAGGACCACCCGTGCTACTAGAGCACAGGCGAATCCGTCACGGGGAGAAGGCCCCTACAACCGTGTCTGAGCAATCAGTTAAAAAACTCAGGGCACTCGCCCTGATTGTGACTGCGACTCGCTAGGCAGCACTGACTTGTCTTCTTTTTACGGTGGCAATCTGCGAAGTAAACTCCGCAGAGCACAGCGGACATGGGGTTGCCGTGTGCAGCACCAATGGTTGAAGTACCAAAAGGAAAAGAGTGCGAGGAAGTAATCCTGCGTGCTGAGGGCAGCAAGTCGCGTTACGCGAAGTACTCTACTGGAATGGGGGGATTGCAAGAACGTGCTTGGAATGGGTATGTGCTCAACACCGCACTGGTCCCGTCTGCGCCGTGTTTCGGTCCTTTAAGCCACGGACACATAAGGCGGACCATCATCAGCGTGGAACCTGAGTGTCTGCAGACAGGACTGCGGTGTGAGTCTGGTTTATCCGGCCATCCGGCCAAAGTGGCTGATCCTTAACAAGAGCGCTGGGACCCCCCCCCCGGTACAAACCCGGCACAAACCCGGAGAAACTCCAGGGTGGATCACACCATTTTCTGCCCAATTATTTTTTTTTTTTAGCGCGAGATTTTTTTTAAGGTGCCCGAGCGCGAGCCAAAAATAGAAAATAGTCAGCCCTTTCCGTGGTTTAGCAATTGGATTGGAAGGGGCTTTGTCGATGTAGGTGTCGATCCTTTGAGTAAACGGAACCCGGATGGGGATCGAGAAGGGGGGGTCGTCGACGTAGTTGTCGATCCTTTCAGGCGGCATGCCAGACACAGAGACGCAATTCAGGTAGGCTAGGTTAACAGCACGCGGGAATAGGGGTTACAGGCGAGAAGGGGGCTTGTCGACGTAGCTGTCGATCCTCTGGGAAACCAAGTAGAAAGGGACCCTGAGCCCAAATCCTGGACGTGGTTTCAGGTGGCAATTTTGGCAAATGATCATGATCAGAAGGTCCTACTTGGGCGGTTCAGTTTCCTCACACATTGCATGTGGCTAAAAACAATAATACCGACTAAAAGTAGAACCCCGTACGCCGCGAAAAGTAGAAGAACAAGGGAACAACTAGAGTTGTCGTTGATCACACTACCCTGCCTTCAAGTCCTGGACGCCGCTTCGGGTGGCATTTGATCGTGATCAGACTATATCGCGGACTGAAAGTGCCTGAATCAAAAGGGGTTTGTCGACATAGTCGTCGATCCTTTGAGAAAAGTGATCATAATCAGAGATTCTCCTCAGGCGATTCCCTCACGTTGGAAAAGAAAATGACTCGTCGACGTAATTGTCGATCCTTTGAGAACCAAATATACCGACTAGAAGTGCTTGAAAATAAGTAGGTTGATGTATGGCTAGAAGATGTAATACATCCTGAAAAGAAGGGAAGACTACAGTTCTTCGTTGCCGCACTACCCTGAACTCAAATCTTTTTAACCTGGTGCCAGGTGGCAACCGATCAAAATCAGAGGTCCTCCTCAGGTGATTCCCTCGCGTTGGAAAAAAGAAAATGACTTGTCGACGTAGTTGTCGATCCTTTGAGAAAGTACAATACGGCCTCAATAGTACCTAAAAGGGGGCTGTCGGCGTGTGGTCGTCGATCCTCTGAGAAGCAATAATACCGACCAGATATATTCAGTTCAGAAAGGGAGGAAACTAACTTGTCGACGCAGCTGTCGATCCTTTGAGAAACAAAGAAAATGCCAACTTGGGGTTTTCTGACTTCGATGTCAATCCTTTTGAGAAAACGGTGACCCGACTGGATGCGTAAATCAAGACAGAAGGGCTGTCGACGGAGTTGTCGATCCTTTAAGACAAAGGGTTGTGCCGACGTAGGTCGGTCCTTTGAGAAAGCAACCCAGACGAGATACGTAAATCAAGGAAGATGGGTCGTCGACACAAATGCCGATCCTCTGAAAACAATACGTAGCGATAGCAATTCAATTTGAAGAACTTGCCGACGCCGGTGCCGATCCTTTGATAAAGTACTGACCGGCTGGCTAGGCAAAAAAGGAGGGGCTGTCGACTGTTGTTGTCAATCCTTTGCAGAAGTTGGAGTGGCATATATGTCTGGTCAAGAAGAAATGCGTAGTTTTGGATAGTCGTTTGCTTTTCATTGTCGACAACATTATTTACTTTCAGCGTCTTTTCATGCCTTTTAGTGACGGTATTTTGGGGGTTTCTTTCTTTAAAAATAGGGTTGTCGACGTGTATATCGATCCTTTGAGGGGTATCGGATAAGTGGCAATACGTAGACAAAGTTTCGTTTTTTAGCGTTATTTGTGGATTCCCTTAACGCGTTTGGGATTGGGTAGGGCGTGGTCGTTCTGCTACGGCGTGAAAAGCCAGGTTTTTATTACTTCAGACTTTTAAGAAGGCCGGCGTATTTCTAGTCACCGGTTGACAACTAGTGGAGGTTTTATAGAGTGCGTGGTGTGGGTGTGGTCTACGCAGATGAGCTGGGCAACTGCCCTTTGGCTTTCAGGGCCGTCGCAGCACATTGTATGGTGATTTTGGTTCCCCCAACCAAGGAGCCGGGTGGTGCAGTTCGTTGCTAGTCGGAAAGTACCAGTATTGCACGACGGACGCGCACGACTTAGCCTGTCAACGTGGCCCACACCCCCCTCCTCGTTTGCTGGCTACACGGTGAGGTCCACGAAGCTGGAGTTAAAGCTGGAGTTAAAAAAGCGGGTGTCACACCCGCTTTTCGGGTGTGGATTTACACGCGTTTTGTGCTTTTCGGGTGTGAACCCTCTCCTCTGAGGCTGGACTTCACCGTGTATGTTGGCCTGCTCTGGCTTTGATGTCCGATTCCCACAGTGTAACTGAGAAAACTCTCATACCAGCTCCCGGCAACGCAAGCTCGCTGAGATCTCGGATACCAGTCGGCAGCTTCTGTATGGGGGAAGGTTCGTAACTCGGGCTCTACTCTGATTCAGGCCTCAGATTTCCAGCTGCATCAGCTCATCAGCCGTGACTGCTGCGTTCTGCTTCGGCGGCATCAGGTTGGTTACCTATTTTACTTTTAAGAAGGCCGCGGATGTCGGCTGAGCCGGGAGCTACCGGAGAAGGTGTGTATGTGCTTTGGTATTACAATCTGGTTCGATTGCGGGATTATAAAACCTCGGCGATAAAATACTGCGTGTTTTTCCCGTTCAACAAAATAAGAGCTCGTCACTCGCACAACCGCGGCTGATACAAAACTAATGAGGATGATGATGATGATGATGGGAAGAGAGAGTTGTTTTCGTTGAACGCAGCGCCTGATCGTTTTTTTGTACGTAAAGCTGGATTCAGGACGCAAGTGAAAACGCCACGGTTTGCGGCGACGAGCTTCTCATTTCCTCCAGCATTTCATGTTTGGTAAAAATCAAACTGTAGTCTTGATTCCGTACGCCAAGACGGACTGAATCTCGTCAGTTTGGGTTCACTGGCGCGACATTGGCGTCGTCAGACGCGGCTCATAGCAGTCGTCAGTGCATTGCACGTTGCTGTATGCTGTACGACAGGGTGAGTCGCGCCACTTTCCCGTGCGAGTCTCGGAGCACGATGCAGAACAGTGACCCAGATGGCGTCTGCCGATCATGGCGGGTGCTTACATCAGGAGTTTGGAACAGCTAGTCAGGCCAAGCTCAATGCACAGAGAGAACTTGCCACATCCTCGGGTGAGATGTGCCGCCTGTGAAAGACTCAGCTGTTGCAAAAAAACTGTGTTGCAGCTAACACAGCAAGATGGAAACAGAAGTCTTGAGCAGAGTGCCGGATGGAGAAGCTGACAGCCTCCCACGCTCTATCCATCCCCCGAAGGATCCCGCCCCACCCACCATTCGGAGAGGAGTCACAGAACCCAAAAGCAGCGTGTGTATATTCCTCTCAGCGCGCTGAGGACTCCCATGTCCATTCCCTGAACTCCACCAGCTTCAACATAGCCGTAGAAGGGAGGCGATCGAAGCACTTCTCGTAGTCCACCGTGGACAGCCCGTACAATGGCTGCCGTATTCCGTTGGGCATCCACTGGTGGACCCACTCTCCCAGCATCCGAAGCACGTTGCCGCCCAGAGCCTCGGAAACTCAAAGCCGACTGGTGAAAGTGAAAAGCGGGATATACTTCGATTCAGACGTTACCCACACACAGACACGCACACACACACACGTCTTCACACCTGCTTTTGCGACGCGATTGACCACTGCTTGAGCTCGTTTCGGAGCTCGTCGAAGATGTTGGTGACGGTGTCGTCGATGTCGCGCGACAGCTGCGCCATGGGCCGGTCGAGTGCAGAGGGCGGGGTGCCGTTGAGCGGGTTGAGCATGACGCCCTCCGACTGGATCCGCGACGAGCACCCGTAGCCCGAGAAGAAGAACGACGGCCGCGTGTCCGACATGTCGGTCGCCTCGTCGTCGTACTCCTTGAGCCCCAGCGACGCCATGAGCGAGTCCGCGTGCTTCGTGTTGCTGCTGTCGTTGGTGCACAGGATATCCCATATCCCCACCGGCGGCTTGGTCACGTACAGCTTCTTCAGCCCGTGGTGCATCGTGTGCGAGTAGATGTGGTAGAGTTGGTCGTTCGCCCAGCGGGCCACCTTCTCCTCGTAGAGCCCGAGCTTCTTGTAGTCGGCCGCGCACTGGCTGCTCGCATTCCACCACTGGACGCCGTCACCGGCTGCGCTGTTGGCTTCGCTTTGAGCCCCGGGCGCGTTCGAAGCGAGAGCGTTGTTCTGGGCGCGCTGGGTCGCGGCGCCCTGCTTTTTTTTTTTTTTTTTTTTTTTTTGTCGTATAAGCAGGACCTTATGCAGTCCATTTTCTCCTTCAGACAAGACACCAAGCCCATTTTCTCTGGTGAGTCTTAATGCAGGGGGGGCCCGGGGCACCGCCCCCCGGGAGACGGTACGGTACATGGCACTTCAGATTCTGTCTTGTTCGGAACCTGTAACAGGAAACTGATGCCTGGTAACAGGCCTCTGGCGAAAATTCGAAATCTTGTAGATAGTTTATGGGGGGTCCAGGGGGCACCGCCCCCCGGGTGACGGTATGGTACATGGTGCCTCAGAATCTGATGTCCTGGCTAAGGCAGGACCTTCTGCAGACAGTGTTCTCCTCCAGAAGACACCTAGCCTACTGATGATTGTTCTGATGAAAGGTCGCACCCTTCTTCTGCAGCACAGCCAGAATAGGAGAAATTTTTCCCACCACAGGCACCCAAAACCTCTGCCCAACCCAAGATTACAGACACCAAACTCCTGCCCAACCCAATCCGAGGTAGTGTAAATCAACCCAACCTCCCACCCGATTTTCGATTTTTTTTTTGTTCGGTGAGTTACCTCCAGGGACTTACATGGGTCTGAGAGATTTGGCGGGGAAGTTGGGAGTGCAGTGGGTGAAACTTGGGCAGTTGGAATGTTGCCTTTTGGCAGAATTTTCCGACGCTTCTCGTCTCACGTTGGACACTGCTGTGTCGTGCTCGCCCAGCCAGGTGCCAACTTGGCAGTCAGAACGCGCTGCGGCAAGAAGATCGGGTAAGGGCGTTGGGGCAACAGGGTGTTTGTGTTCCAACTGAGAACGTTAGCCCCGAACTAGTTTCCTGGCGCCAGCACCTGCTCCGGTCAATACAAGACACCACGGAGACACAGGTCTACGTAATCTGGACTTCTCTGCGATGTTGCATAATTCCCGCACATAGTTCCTGCATGCGTCGATTGTTATGTGAATCCTCTGGGACGGCTAGAGTGGCAGTCGTAGGTGCGATAACCCGAAATATTGGCTGATGGTGCGCTTTCGACTTGAGCTGCTGACACTTCTCCTTCCTGGGCGCACTCGAGCATGCCCAGCAGGTTCTGCATTTGGAGCTACGAGTTTGCCATCGAATCTCGCCCGCTTCTTCGGTGGCATGGTGCCCTGGCCAACACCCAAAAAAAAGAACTGCCTGTTCAGAAGATTATCATTCTTTTTTCTTTTCCCCGCCCGCCCAAGTTTTTTTTTCGGGTAAACAGTAAACTTGGGAGACGGCCCAAGTTTGCTATTCATATGAGACGATGCCAAAAGGGGGGGGGGGGGGGGGGGGTGGGGCGGCAGCACCCACCCAGAACAGGAACTTAACTCTGTTCTCAGAATGCGTGACTCGTAAATGCGTTTCGTTCGAAGAATTGGCTCAAAAATTTGCAAGGCAAGACGCACACGAAGTCCGATAGGTCACAGGGCACCATGCGGAGACACTTTAGAGCGACGAGAGCCTTTCTGATGAAAGCTGCAGGACTTGACCCGATTGCGCCCGGGGTCTCTGTACAGAGGGCGACCGACAAAGGTGACCCATGAGGCAGCAGGCATTCGACGATCTCGTGGAGGCAACCACCGACGTCGTGGGTCACGGAAAAGCTGTCGTGCACAAGACGTTCGTCGCACAAATCCTTCTAGCACAGGCTGGTGGACGAAGAAGGCCAACTAACGGCAAAGGTGTCGTACACCACGTACCGCCAGCTACGTGGTGCCCGGTTCGAACACCTGGCCGGACGTGTGCGACACCTGCAGAAGGGAACACGATTACCATCGCCTTCGTGAGGTTACCAGCAGCAAACTCACTTCTTTCGATCCGACAAGCCGATTTCTGCCAATAAAAGTTGCCAATACTGCCAGAAGAACCTGGGGTCAGCTTTTTTAACAACCAGGGGCCTCGCCTCCTTGATGATTGATTTGCGTTGGACGACAGGTGACTCGATCCAACTTGGGGAACTGTTTTAGCTGGTGTACAGTGGGTTTCACACTGGATTTGCGGGTGTCACACTGGATTCCGCACTGGATTATTGGGTGTCAGTGGATTTCACGCTGGATTTGCGGGTGTGGCACACTGGATCTAGCAGGTGTGCCCACGCCCGACACTTTGGCCGCACAGTTAACACCCCCACACGATGCTGGAGTGCACCGTGCGGGGCCTCGAAACCCACAGAAACAGAGTTTTGCGCTCAGAAAGAAGGCTCTCCGAGGGCATTTGGCCCCAAAACCGGCCCGAAAAAATGGTTTCTGGGGGGATATGGGTCCCATACCCCACATGCCCAGTATCTTACTATGCCATAAAACATCTGCCCAAACCCCCCCCCCCCCCTTTTGGCATCGTACCATATGAGTCGATGCCAAAAGGGGGGGGGGGGTTTGGGCGGAAAAATCCCCGCATAGTTCACCAGGGTCTGACGGGTACTGAGGCCCCATACCCTTCCTAAAACATCATTCTGCGTTCAAATACGCCCTCAGAAGCCTCCGGAGAGCCTTCTATGATGTCCCAAATGCGATTTTGTGGGTTTTTAGGGGGTCCCCCCGTCTGCTGGCCGTAAACCGCCATAGAAGACACATATGCAACCTGATGCTGGGTCGCTCCTCGGAGCAAAATCTCGGCCTAAACACACGTTTTCGGCGTTCTCTATCATTCTCCAGGTGCATTCGACCCTCGGACTTCATAAATTATCTCGCTTACAGGTGTTCCGGGGTGTGCAAAAACAAGGCGAATGGACCCTACAGACCGTACCACGCCCTGCCTGTCTATACAGGCTTTGGGGTCGAATTGCGCCGCCTTGGCGCCATGTGCACCGTTTTGGTCTCGTTTGTGCTGCTTTGGGATCCACTAAGAACTCTGGTCTGATTTGCGGGACGCTTTGCTCGGTTTTGGTGCCCACTTTCACCGTTCAAAGTGCATCCAGTGGTGAAGACTTTGCGCCGAAGCTGGAGAGGAAGCGACCCAGTAGGCGCCACTTCACCGTGAGCGGGTCTCGGAACAGGACTCAAACTGTGGCCCAGGTGATACTGCCGACCATGGCGGGTGTGTGCGCCACACAGTTTGTCTGACCAAGCTCACTGCACAGGAGCTTGCCACACATCCCTCGGGTCATGTGCCGCCTGTGCAAAGACATCCAGCGAGAAGCACTTTGCAGCCATGGGTGAGAAAGATGCCAGAAGGGAAGACATTGCCAGGAAAGCTCTGAAAGCCTGCCCTGAAAGCGGTGAAGCCTGCTTCAAAATCATGAAGTGAACGCGTCGTAGTCAACCGCTTGAGAACGGCTGATGATCGCCTGTTACTTAACGCTTGTCCTACTTCGTTCACCAAGCCTTGCAGAATCACCAGAATAGCATAACATGATGCAGGTAGAAGCCTGAACAGGCCTTAGAACAGTGAAAGTGGGCGCCAAAACCGAGGAAAGCGTCCCGCAAATCAGACCAGAGTTCTTAATGGACTCCAAAGCAGCACAAACGAAGCCCGAAACGGTGGATGTGGCGCCAAAGCCAGTGCAGGTTGACCCCAAAGCCTGTATAGACAGGCAGGGCGTAGTTCGGTCTGTCCCCAATGCAGGGGGCCATTCTCCTTATCTTTGCACGTCCCGGAACACCTGTGAGTGAAAGAAACCACGAAGCCCGAGGGTCGAATGCACCTGGAGAGTGCTAGAGAACGCCGAAAACGTGTGTTTGGGCTGGGATCTTGCACAGAGAAGCGACCCAGCATCAGGTTGCGTATGTGTCTTCTATGGTGGTTTACGGCCAGCAGGCGGGGGGACCCCCTAAAAACCCAAAAAATCGCATTTGGGACATCATAGAAGGCTCTCCGGAGGCTTCTGAGGGCGTATTTGAACGCAGAATGATGTTTTAGGAAGGGTATGGGGCCTCAGTACCCGTCAGACCCTGGTGAACTATGCGGGGATTTTTCCGCCCAAACCCCCCCCCCCCCTTTTGGCATCGTACCATATATAAGCCCCTGGTTACCTCACCCAACCGCTGCAGTGCATAACCCCTCCCCCCCCTGCGTATAAGACCGCAGATCTTGGAAGATTAATATGAGACGATGCCAACCCCTCCCCTTTGCACTATAATAATCACGGTTGGCATGTAATAATTATTATTAGATTCGATTAGATTTTATTAGATATTATTAGCCTGATTATTACGTATTATTAGATCTAATAATGGGCAATAACTAATAATTTCTAATAATTTCTAATAATAATTATTACCTGGTAATAATTTCTAATAATTTCTAATAAAATCTAATAATTTCTGATAAGGGTAGGCGGTTTTTTTTTTTTTTTTTTTTTTTGGCCCGTGTCCGCGCGCGCGTAAATTTTTGGGAACCCCCGGAAAAAAAAAACTTTTGCCAAAAAAAAAACTTTTGGGATCTGTGCATTGGAACCGGTCGTGAGAGCGACTGCAGGCGTAGTCACGAGCGTGTCCGGCTCGCGAAAAGTCGAAAACCTGTTCATCACACCGATACTTCACGGCGATGCAAATCGCGTAGACTTTGTTTACCTCAGTGTGTATTGACTTTGAAGCTGACTATGCCCGGTGCTGGGTTGGTGCGCTGGGCAAGCAATATCGTGCTACTTTGACGTTGGTGTCAATCTAAACAGCAAGATTTGCGTAGCTCCTGCTGGACGCAGTCGAAGCACGCGGGATACAAGCACAGCCTCAGCCTCGAAAGTGTGCGCGGTTTTACCGGCAAGGCATGTCGGGAGGTTTTGCCACTGTGGTGCGATTATCACACAGAACCAGTCCGGGGCAGTGCACGCGTCTATGCCTTCCGACGCCTCAAGCAGCTACTAGTATCTGAGACTCGACTGAGGAGGCATGAAAAGGACGCGGGGCAAGCGATGCGTTCACGGTGCTTGCGACTTAGTGCACTTGACCGGCGGCAATGCCTTGTGCCGCGGTATATTTGCGAAGAAAACGGCACTCGTCGCCTGACAGTCTAGACCGCACATCCCTGAGCATAACTGCCTTCGTTGCACACGGCGTCTAACCAATTGCCGTGTGCTAGAAGCACCTGCCCTCCGTGCGGATGTCGAGACATCAATGGTCTCTTTCGATGTGGGTGAGGTACATCTTGTGAGTCCGGCGCCGTTTGCTACGCATCAGAAGGTGGCCACTGGCTAAAGCTTGCTGACAGGAGGGTCGGCAGAGTACCGACAAACTCCGTTTACACCAAGCAGGGCATCTTTGTGTACTCGGGTAATATTGACAAAGCCACTACACCCGAAGTGACGGTGTCGACGTCCGCCTTTGGGGGTTTCAACAGCAGACCGCCGCAGAAGCCGCGAGAGCAACCATCCTTGCACAAGGTGGAGGAAAGCAGAAGTTGAAGTTCACCATACTATCTGCGGGTAGCTGGCGCTTATTCTCGCCGATGGAAATGCCACCGACCAGCCGTCAGTAGGCTCTCGCACGGTGGTTCGGTAGGACCGTGACATCGCAATGGGGCATGTCAGAAGAGAGATAAGAGATTGACGGACACCCGCGCAATCGACAGTCCTCTGGGTCACTGCTTTATTGTTCGCAGCGTACCCAGCGAACCGCGATCTCGAGTTCAAACCCGAGTGTTTTTTCTCCTGTGGCATCGTCTATCATCTGCAGCCTCCGACTATGGAAGGTTTTGTCGAAACGCACCCCGCGCGGCGTTCAGGACTGTTGAACTCTAGACTGCCACCGCAACCCCTCGGACACATCAAGTTCATCTTCACACTCACCTTTGAGCTCATCGTCCAGAAATTCGACCAACAACGGGCACAAAAGTGCCAACAGCGGACTGGCCAGTAGTATAGCCGGCACATATGGTGTGACATCCAGTAGCAGAAAGTCTTGTGGCAAAAGTCTTTTTTTTTCTAAAAAATTTTTTTTTATCGCGCGCGCGCGTAAATACAGGATGACGTCAAAAAAGACAGGCGCTTCGTTTTGTTTGTGCGTGCCGGTTGATCGTTTTCCCACTTGTATTTACCCTGTGTGTATTCAGGTAAGGATTCTGATCAACCACCAAAACACGCTGCCTACGTCTTTTTAGCCTGCACAATACATTGAAGGGCAACCCACAAGATTGTTAGTACTAAAAAATGCTTTATTAGACTAATACTTGTCCCCCGCCTTAAAAAAAAGCGGGATCCCCGCTTTCTTTTTTCCCCCCCCAAATCTGGAAAAAGCGGGGAAAAAGCGGGGGGAAAGGCGGGGAAAAGGCGGGGAAAGCGGAGAAAAAGCGGGGTATTCAATACTCATCTACCTGCTTCAGAGCTCACCTTCTTCTTCACTACCCGTCGGGTACTCATCGTCACAGTCTCCTGGAGCCAAACACTGTGTGATGTCGCCGTTGATGAGGAGTTTTGCCCTGAGCGAGAGCTCCTTCGGGGTCAGCCGCTGGCCTGAGATCGTACTCAAGGTTGAGAACCCCGAGTCGACCCCAGTGACAACTGGGCATGTCTTCAGCATGCCCAGAGCGCAGCTGCGGAGGGCAGCGATCTTGTCGCTTGCCTTCCACACAGACCGCATGTCGCGTCCGACTTCGACTGTGCTGTCGCTGAGCCACGTGCTGCATTCAGCAGCTGCCTCGTCTGTCCAAAAAGGACAGGAGTCACGGCACCGCGCTTGGTCTGTGCAGGCATTTCTTTTTTCGCCCTTTCTTTCTCGCGCCTGCAGTGTTCCTTTAACGCTGATGGCCCGGGCCTATATCATATAACGCCTGTGCCGCCCTGCGCTCCCGTCAGCAGGCGGATCCTGCACTTGTGTCTCCACGGGGGCGGCATCGGACGGAAGCATGCCTGCAATTCGACCCGAGGGCCTCCGAGCCTCATCGACGCATGCCCCGACAGGTGTGGATGACCTGTTCGCCCATATTCGTCCAGAATTGTGTAGTCTGATCCCCCGCTTTTCCCCCGCTTTTTAAAAAGGCGGGAAAAAGCGGGGAAAATCCCCGCTTTTTCCCCGCTTTTTCCCCCGCTTTTATTTATTTGGCGGGGTACAAGTATTTTTGGGCCATTTTCGAGTTTTTAGAGTTATATTTTTGGCTATTTTGGGCCGTTTTTGCCGATTTTTCCAGATTTTGGCCACTTTGGGCCGATTTTGCCGATTTTTCCAGGTCTCGGCCATATATTCGGCCAATCTTGCCAATTCCCAGGTTCGGGCCTGACCTCTAGGTTCCACAGGATTATAGGAACGAGACGGGTTTGCAGGTTCGTGAGGAAGCGGGGGCACCAATGGCAAAATCGGCCCAAAATGGCCAAAATCTGGAAAATCGGCAAAATCGGCCCAAAATGGCCAAGCACTGGAAAAATCGGCAAAAATGGCCAAAATGTGGAAAGGATTCGCCCAAAATGGCCAAAATCTGGAAGAATTGGCAAAAACGGCCCAAAATGGCCAAAAGCTGGAAAATTTGAAAATTTTGCTAAAAAGTTGCTGGCAAAAAAAACAAATTTGTTAGGTTTGGTACCTCTAAGGGCATTTTTTTGGTACCTCTAAGGAAATAAACGAAGTGTTTGGTACCTCTGAGGAAGATCACCCAAAAAAGAAAGCGCCATACTGTTTTTTCGCCGGCCGCGGCGACGCTGCCCTCGAGCCCGTACTTGACGCCGCGCGCGTGGAAGGGGTGCAGCTCGGACCAGAGCGGCGGGATCGAGTTGCGGTGGGGCGACGGCAGGAACGGCGGGCGGCTGGACGTCACGAGCCCGGCCGACGGCTTGTGCGGCGCGACCCGCCGCCCGCTGCTGCAGGGGGAGTGCAGCCGGCGGTGGTGGGCGCCGCTCGGCGACCAAGGAGGCGTTGCAGTCGCAGCCGTCAGACCGGCGGAGCTCACCCCGTTCGAAGTGTCCGTGAGCAGGTACGCGTTGGCGGTCTGCGCGCTGTCGTTGCCCAAGGTCCGCCGGTGCGGCGCAGAGCGAAGGGCGCGGGCCGAGAACGGCCGCGGCCGCTGCGACACCTTCTGGTTGATGTCCCCGCAAAACGTCGACGCGAACAAAAAGTCCGAGCTGAGCTTGTACTGCTCGATGTCCTTCACCAGCAGCCGCTTGTCCAGCTCCCGGCCTTCGACGGTCTCCCGCCGCTGCTGCTGCTCCGTATCCGGCGTCGTGAACTTCGTCGACATGCTGACCGGCGTCCTCTGCGCGTTCGAAAACTTCGCGCCGCCGATGCGGAGGCTGCTGGCCCAGATGATCCAGATGTTGTCGTTCTCGTCGACCTTGAAGTACAGCACGAGCCGCGAAATCGTCTTGTGCTCGGTCGACGAAAAGTGTTGGACGAAATTGTTGCACAGCTTCACGACCTCCTCTCGGGTCTTCTCCGCGAGCAGGTCCTCCCTCGAGAAGTGCGGAGGCCCGTCACAGGTCACCGCCTTGCTGTACGGTCCAACCGCGCGGTCCTTGATCCGGTAGCTGTTCGTTCTTTTATAGACCAAAGTCACCTTCGGCGACCAGATGGCCTGGATCTGGAAGTTGTGGTCGCCCTTCGGCGGCACGAAGCGCTGAAGAACCCCGTCGGGCCGGTGCTTGCGGTTGTGCAGGAAGTCCTTCAGCGTCTCGTCGGTGAAGAACTCGACGCTGATCTCGGTCTCCTCGGTCACCGGGTTTTCCTGCGTGCAGAGGTACTGAGCGACCGTGGTGTATTCCTTCGAGACCGGACGGGAAAAGAACTTGTAGATTTGCGCCGTATCGAGGTACGATCCCGGCCGCTTCAGCAGCTCGTTGTGCTTCGCGTCGTAGGTGTACCAGTGCTGCGGGAAGTTGTGCTCGTATACGACCGTGTCCGGGCAACGGGCGCCCGGGCAGGACTGGAACTCCTTCTTTGAGTTCCACGTCTTCTTGAACAGGTGGAAGTAGAGCAGCAGCAGCAGGCCGTCGCCCTCCATCTGGTGCGCCTTCGTCAGATTCTCGACGACCTTGACCTTCGTGTGCGTCAGCGGGTTCACCCGCATCTCGCCCGCCTTCGCCCGGCGGTGCCGCAGCGCGAGGCTGATCGTGTTCTGGGAGAAGATCCCCAGCGCGTCCTCCAAGTTGCTTTGTTGCTGTTTCTTCTTCTTCTTTTCCTCGGGCGGTTGGTACAACGGCATTGCGAGGCCCTTTGCAGAGTGTTGATATGCCTGTGCGGGTTCCACGTGAAGAGTGAAAGAGGGGTGTTTATGTATCTGCCGAATTTATGTAAAAAGGGTGTTGATATGTGCGGCTTTTGTGTGAAGAGAGTGTTGATATGTCTGTGCAGTTTCCGTGTGAAGAGTGAGAGACCGGACGGGGAAAAACTTGTAGATTTGAGCCGTGCCGAGGTACGATCCCGGCCGCTTCAGCAGCTCGTTGTGCTTCGCGTCGTTGGTGTACCAGTGCTGCGGGAAGTTGTGCTCGTACACGACCAGCGGGCGCCCGGGCAGGACTGGAACTCCTTCTTCGAGTTCCACGTCTTCTTGAACAGGTGGAAGTAGAGCAGCAGCAGCAGGCCGTCGCCCTCCATCTGGTGCGCCTTCGTCAGATTCTCGACGGCCTTGACCTTCGTGTGCGTCAGCGGGTTCACCCGCATCTCGCCCGCCTTCGCCCGGCGGTGCCGCAGCGCGAGGCCGATCGTGTTCTGGGAGAAGATCCCCAGCGCGTCCTCCAAGTTGCTTTGTTGCTGTTTCTTCGTCTTCCTTTCCTCGGGCGGTTGGTACAACAGCATTGCGAGGCCCTTTGCAGGTTGTATGTGAAGAGAGTGTTGATATGCCTGTGCAGGTTCCGTGTGAAGAGTGAAAGAGGGGTGTTTATGTATCTGCCGAATTTATGCAAAGAGGGTGTTGATATGGCTGTGCAGTGTGCAGCTTTTGTGTGAAGAGAGTGTTGATATGCCTGTGCAGGTTCCGTGTGAAGAGTGAAAGAGGGGTGCTTATGTATCTGCCGAATTTATGTAAAGAGGGTGTTGAGATGGCTGTGCAGTGTGCAGTTTTTGTGTGAAGAGAGTGTTGACATGCCGGCGCAGATTCCGTGTGAAGAGTGAGAGAGTGTCTTGTCGTGTAGGGGTAGGCCCGCATGGCCTCACGTCCGTTCAACACGTGGTTCGGTAGTTACAGCACTTGGGATCCCTTCGGTTCTTTGTCTGGCAGCTTTGTCGAGCATTTCCTTCCAAGCTGCCCTTTGTTTGTGCGCACTAGCGGAACTCGCCTCCTTTGGTAAGCTTCATGTAGTAACTGATTTTTGGTACCAACAACGCATTGTTTACACAAGAGAAAACAGCCTCTGAAAAACGAAGTGCGCTGGGGAACAGACCCCGGGTGAGACACGAAACGAAGAGAAGTGCGAGGGAAGGATAGGGGGAATTGCAAGAACGTGCTTGGAATGGGTATGTGCTCAACACCGCACTGGTCCCGTCTGCGTCGTGTTTCGGTTCTTTAAGCCACGGACACACATAAGGCGGACCATCATCAGCGCGGAACCTGAGTATCTGCAGACAGGACTGCGGTGTGAGTCTGGTTTGCCAGGCGGCTGTTCGTAGCTCGTCACAGCCAGGACCACCGGTGCTACTAGAGCACAGGCGAATCCGTCACGGGGACAACCGTGTCTGAGCAATCAGTTAAAAAACTCAGGGCACTCACCCTGATGGTGACTGCGACTCGCTAGGCAACTGACTTGTCTTCTTTTCACGGCGCGAGGGAAGGATAGGGGGACCGTTGTGGTTGGTGCTGGTTTTGTGGGTAAGGTATGGGAAAGAAAAATTCTTTTTTACCGGCTGGCTTTTTTTTTTCCCTCCGGCCTTCAGAGTTTCCGAGGGGTGCCGGGACAATAAGGAGGCTTTTTGTCCCGCCGGGACAATAACCGGGAAAAAGAATAGGCGTGTGTTTGTTTGTACGTGCCGGGGGAGGATTAGCCTGATAGTGAGTGAATATGATCGGTAGGCTAATCTTCTCCCAAACACGCTGCCAGCGTTCTCTTTCGTGTATACAATTAATTGTTACTACAAAAAAAAATCCTATTTTCTCCCGGATATTGTCCCGGTTATTGCATGTGGCACGCACGAGGAAGATGGCAGGAAACTGGCCCAAAACCAGGACCAACCCGATCGGAAAGTGCTTCCTAGACTGTTGTTTGGGCGCAGAGAGCTCCCAGGAGACCACAAGACACCCACAAAATCTACAAAACCCAGGAATTCAGGGTTGGTTGGAAGTAAAAAAAGAATGCCCGGGAAGAGAAAACGCGATCCGTCTCCAAGCGCATCTGAAGAGTCCGCTCCAGAAGACTCGTCAGGAGATTCGGTTCTTCCTGAGAAGTCCAGGGCCCAGTTACACGGCTGTGTGGAAAGAGTTAGTCGAGCACAACTGCACAAACGCTGGGAAGTTTCCTCGCGGCTACTTCGAAAGCAACCAGCAGCACCTTGCGCCTTTCACACCGCATATCCCTTTTTTCTCTTCCTAACCGATCAGCAGTGCCTGCGCCTTGTCTCACCCCCACACCGCCATCAGCGTGCAAAGATCCACTTCGCTGTCAGCTGATACACCGCCGCTAACGTGCAAAGACCCACTTCGCCGTCGAGAAAAAAAAAAGCCAGCCGGTAAAAAACTGACGTTTCACCGGTCAAGGGGCCTTTGTTGTCCCTCGGACAACTTTTTTCACTCGACTCGCCCTCGGGCTGACGCCCTCGGGCTCGTCTCGTGAAAAAAATTGTCCTCGGGACAAAAAGGCCCCTTATCTACCGGTAAAAAATAGCTGTTTTTGCGGTGGTCTCCGCTGGTCTGGTAGTCCGTGCTACCTCCCTTCTTTTACACTCGTTCTCTTCTCTACTGCTCACTAATGTACGTACTCTTTCACTCTTTTACTCTCTTTGGCTAGCCAAAACAAAAAGGAACTCCTGCGACCGACACCACGAACACATTCGCAATGAATGTGGCTCTGGAGGGTAGGATAGGGGGAGGGGAGAAGGTGCGGAAAGCAGAAAGGGCCGCAGCCGGGAGCCGTGGGTTCCCTGGACACGGGAAATCGACCGGACCCCCGGCAACGTGCCCGAAGAGGCTAGAAACTCGGGTTTGCGGAGCGGTGCGCTCCCGAGCTGCGGAAGGTGGTGTCACAACCCGTGTGGGTGCTAAGAAAATACTCGAGGGGCTGCCTTGTGCTTATTTCGACGGAGGGTGCCGGTCCACCTCCCTGCTATAATAGACTGCTGACCACTATAATCGCCTGTGAAACCCTACGATAGCCTGTAATGATGTAGCCTGCACTAGACAGACGCACAGAGAGTTCGATGCACTTCCAGGAAATAGGGGCTGCCTTGTGCTTATTTCGACGGAGGGTGCCGGTCCACCCCCCTGCTATAATAGACTGCTGACCACTATAATCGCCTGTGAAAACCTACGATAGCCTGTAATGATGTAGCCTGCACTAGACAGACGCACAGAGAGTTCGATGCACTTCCAGGAAATAGGGGCTGGCTCGCGGAGGCTAGTGGGGGAAGAAACCAGCACAACTACAAAAAGTGGGTTTTTTTCGTTGAACGCCGACCACTGAACCCAGATGTGCGTCTGCGGTTCGTGTGGGCCACAGCATATTTCTCCCTTCTGAGATTTCGCAACAGGCAGCCTCCTCAAGCATTTCCAACAAAGCAGGTGACATATTTACTCGCAAGCGCCGCCCGGCGCACGTTCTCGACGGAGGCTAGAGGAGGAGGAACCACTGGATGGATCATGGCTGAACGCCTCTAAGCCCTCAACCCAGTCTGGATAAAGCGTGAGTTACTCGGGGCACATCGGGATTTGTCGGCCGCAGCTATCCCCTTCTGATAGACCTTTGCGGATGCGTGATAGTTTGGGGTTGGACTGCAGGCTATCTGTGCGATAGCTTGCATTAGTCGTCAGGTTGACTATCATGCAGGGTCAAAACCTTGTGTCTTTTTGGTAAACAGGGGTTTAGACAAAGACAATGGCTCCATTTTTGCCGGAAACAAAATGGGTTTTTTTAAAAAACCAATTCTGGAACAAACACTGGGGTGTCTTTTTATGATGAAGTTGAGCAATTTCCTTTTTTTTCCAAACTTTTTTCTTGGGGGCCGTCGGCCCCGCGGCAGGTTTGCCGACTGGCCCCCGGCAAAATGTGCTTCGTAACCGGAGCCCCAGCCAAAAACCCCCGAATTTTTTTTGCACCCCATGAACAAACTTTTTTTCAGCAAAAAAATGGTTTTATCATGGGCAGGGGCCTCTTGCCCCAAAATGTGGGTGTTTTCTTCCCCGCAGGTGAGGTCAAAAAAAGACACAAACTTTTGACCCTGCATGCTGTCTCCTGTGTCGGGGGGGACGAGCGCCACCAGGAGGCAGCAAAGCAGCGAGACCGGCAGCGACCACAGAGCCAAGCCCAACCACGCCTCGAGGAGAAACTCTCCGAAACTGGTATGCTTGCGGCGCGCATGGACTCCTCGAACAAGCTGCAGGCTTGCGCTTCCCAGCTATGGCTTCACCCGCAGGATGCCCTGTGCTGCGGGCTTGTGGCGACTCTTGACCAAGCCGACGAACCTCTGCTGCTCCCAACTTCTTGACCAACGCGTCCGTCCAGGTTTTTAGTGAATCCTTGAAACACACGAAAGTGCAGCAAACTCCCCCCCCGGAACGCGGACGGGCGGCCCCGGCGCGCCAATTACGCCGTCACCAGCAAGGAAGGCATCAGCGCCGGTAAAGCGAAGACGAGAGACGACGACCCCCCAACGGAAGAAGAAGTGCCCAGCGCCACCCCGTAAAGGCGAAGGCAAAGGCCGCAGAAGCATGCAACCCGGCAAGGAAGGGAAGGGTCACAAAGCGCGAGGACGACGATTCGAATGAGTGCAAACGCCAGAAGCACGACACGGTACGATCGAAGAGGTAGTCATCCAGTGGCTAATCGCCACAGATTCTTTGCATTCTAACCCAAACTGTAGCGATAGCTTGCATTAGTCGTCAGGTTGACTATCTCCTGTGTCGGATTCGTCGGCCGGAGCTATCCCCCTTCTGATGGACCTTGGCGGATGCGTGATAGTTTGGGGTTGGACTGCAGAATGTCTGTAGCGATAGCTTGCATTAGTCGCCACACGCAGCTGTCGCTACACCCAGCTAGCATTGGTCGCCAAGTCGACTATCTCCAGCCGTGTCGGATTTGTCGGTTGATTGACCGTGGCGGATCGTGATAGTTTGGGATTGGAATGCAGAATATCTGCCGTGATAGCGTGCATTTGTCGCCAGATTAACTACCTCCTGCCGTGTCGGGATGCCCTGTGTCAGGTCCATCCTTATTCCCCGGAGTTTCATGCAATTGCTTGGAGCTGTCTATCGCGGTCGGACGCAAAGCGCCCGCGCAAAGACTTCAGCTGTAAAAACAAGTCTGCTCTCTTGAGAGGCAGCACTGGTTATCGCAATAAGAAAAGCAAATAAGAGCCCGATGATCAACCGGCACGCACGAAGAAAACGAAGCGCCTGGCTTCACCTGGCGTTGCCTGCTGAGGCAGGAGGTCACAAGTGTAGGGGAGAGGGGGCCCTCAGGAGGGATGTTTGTTAAGTATCGAGTGCGTGTGTTTGCAAGAGTGCTTGCACCAATAGAGGCCAGGTGCTGTTTAGCCTGGGCATTGGGGGGGAGGAGGAGGGGTAGGGAGACTCCACTTCGTGGGCTCTACTGCGCGTTCACTGGTGTTTTTCTAGTCGCATGCATTGTGACTTGCGACGAACCTGAACCACCCGAGAGTGGGACCCTTTGATCAGAAGCAAACGCTTAGAGCACGGGGTGTACTTGCGAAGTACTTGGAAAGTTCACGGGAAGTTAAGTTTTCTAACTGTGGATCACTTGGAAAGTTCACGGGAAGTTAAGTTTTCTAACTGTGGATCACACCAGTAAAGTTTGCTTCTTTCTCATACTCTCGCGGCGTCCGGTTATTCTCCTGTTCGTTCTGCACCAGGAACGCGTGCGGCCTTGGTAGAGTGGGAGTTTCGTTTGAGGCCCCGGGACTCTGAAGTCTCCGGGCGGGCCGCTCATTGAATGGGGGCATGTTCATGATCCCTTGAAATTCTTTGTCTTTAAACACCTCTCCAGAGAGTGAAAAGTTTTCACTTGCGAAAGGTCTCCCGGTGACTTTTTCGCCAAAAGGGATATTTTGTAGAGCTAAGGTTCGCATTTTGTGGAAATACTCGAGGGACTGCCTGTGCTCATTTCGAAGGAGGCTAGAGGGGGAGAAAACAATGCAACTACAAAGTGGGTCTTTTTGTTGAACGCTTACGCCCGCCACTAAACCCAGGTTTACCTGTGTGTCGTGTGGGCTACAGCACATTTACCTCCTTTGATCTATCTAGCAACTGGCAGTCTCCTCAAGCATTTCCTACAAAGCAGGTGCTTATACAGCAAAAGAAATGCGCAGGTTTGGGTTTGCTCCCTTTTACTTGCACACACGATGCATTCCGACGGAATCCGTGCAGCCGACAACTTTTTCACGGACCCCAGGCGGAGTCTCTCTCACTCAACAAAATTGGTTGCCGACAGCCGACCAAGAACCAAACATCGCTTCCCGCATTTTCAGTATTTTCCGTTGTAAACATCCACGCGGACCCCAGGTGGAATCTGGAGTCGGCCCTGGGCCCGTGTGGAAGTTTACAATGGAAGAAAGAAGAAGAAAAAGAAAAAGGCCGCTCCCGGTCCAGGAACGGCACTCAACAAAACATTGTTGTCGACAGCCGACCAAGAACCGAACATCGCTTCCCGCATTTTCAGTATTTTCCAGACTGTTTCTTGTAGTAAGCGGTCGGTTTTTTGAAGTCTCCGTTTGACTTGTGAGGCGAGGGGGAAGGGGGTGTTTTCCTTTTGTGCTGTTAGAGCAGGGTCTGGGCAGTGTGTTTTCATTCTTTTACGTACTTTTGTGTCGCTTTTACTTTACTGTTTACTGTCACATGTGGTTGCGCATCCGTGTAACTTCGTTTTTGGCGTATGTGACCGACACCAGGTCCACTGCGTTGTGCTAGTGGTCCTGGGCCCCCCACGTCCTACACGTTGCGCAGGGGTTGCCGTGCAGTCCGTATCGTATTTTCCGTTGTAAACATCCACGCGGACCCCAGGTGGAATCTGGAGTCGGCCCTGGGCCCGTGTGGAAGTTTACAATGGAAGAAAGAAGAAGAAAAAGAAAAAGGCCGCTCCTGGTCCAGGAACGTGACGGCCAACCACAGCTTGCAAAGCATGAGTCGGAGGCAGCACAGTGCCGCACCTGCCCTGCGGCTGACCGTCTCGACGAGCTTGTGTCCAGCGCGAGCGCCAAGCCCCAAGGTGCGCCAAGCCTTGATGCTTTAGTTTGGAAAATCGGTAGCCACTTGACCCGTAGGCCCGTGGCTCTGCAGTACCGCCGAACACGTGAAGCTTGGCTCCCGTGTAGCAGGCTTTCCCTGGTACCATTGGTTTACAATGGAAAATATTCGCCGGCTCTTCCCGGCTACTCGCGTCCTCCGCATCGCGGCGTGCCTATCGGCGCAAGCGAGAAAGCGAAGACTCCGATTCCTTTTCGGATTATGAGATCGTGAGCAACTGCCAACAACAGTTGCAGCCGACTAGAGTTGCGCCGCGCCGAAAGCGCGGAAAAAGTGACCCTTCTGGAGTCACGTAGCGAAAAGCTGGCATAGTGTGGTACTCATTTGCTTGCAAATGACTCCCCACTAACGCAACAAGACGACGGAAAATATTGAAAATACGGGATGCAATGGTTGGTTCTTGGTCGGCTGTCGACAACAATGTTTTGTTGAGTGCCCTGCGGTGGTGGAATTCATGTATTCGGTACGTAAAAGACAAAAGAATTCCAAGAATATTCAATCGGTGATCAAAAGAGAAGAAAAGAAGGCGGTAGAAACAGGCTCTTTTTGGCGCGCGTCGGCTTTGAGTGGATGATAGTCGCGGATCTATCGCGGTCTGGCTTCTTGCCCTTGTCGTCAAATGTTGCGTGTGCACTTTCGCTGCGTACTCTTGCCAGTCCAAGGTACTGCTACAATACTCGGAGGCGCCGCCAGGGCAATAGAAGTACAGACTGAATAGAAGGGAGGAAATGCAGCAGGGGTAGAGGGGCAAATACAATACAAACGAAATCTGATGTGTTCTTCGCTTACACCGCCGTGTGTTGTTTGTGTGTTTCCGACGATCCCGAATGGACTACAGATTGGTGTCTTTTTGTGTTTTTTTTTTTTTTTTTGTATAAGCACCTGCTTTGTAGGAAATGCTTGAGGAGACTGCCAGTTGCGATAGATCAAAGGAGGTAAATGTGCTGCAGCCCACACAGCACTTGGGATCCCTTCGGTTCTTTGCCTGGCAGCTTCTCCAAGCATTTCCTTCCAAGCTGGCGCTTACGTACAGTGCTCCTGCTATGAAAAAAGCCGGTCTTTTCTGACACCAAAATTATTTTTCAACAAAATCACCAGGCAAAAAAAGACCGGCTGCAACCGACCAGTGCAGTAGGCCGTGGCATTGAGTAGTAGTGCAGGTGGGCTCATCGCAACAACAGTTCAGCAGGAAAGAGGGCTCTCGTGAACAAAATGCCTGGACAAAAACGCAGTTGTCAGGATAATGAGGACGGAGCGCAGAAAAAGCTGCGGCAGGCGACACTGTTCGGCGCAGTTTCGAAGGTGAGCCGTCCAGAGGCGATTGACAGCCTCTCGCGGGTGGATGCTGCGGGCCTTCAGGAACTTGATAACTCGCTGAATGTCAAGTACAAACTGGCCGCTAGATTCGGATTGTCAACGTCGCTTGACAGCGTCGTACGACGACGAAAGAATCTCTGGGCTGCTCTGTTGCAAAGCGAGCTGACTACCTTGATGCAAGAGCGGCCGGTGTTCGGCGAACACAACTGGCGCTCCACCAGGAGCAGCTGCAACTGTTGGTGCGTTCAATCCGAACGGTACAGCTCTTCCCCCATGAACCACATACTCGAGAAAACCCCCCAGCCACAGCCCCAGCGCACGAAAAAAAAAAGAAACAAAAAAGCCCGGGAGCCATTTTTGAAAAAAGACCGGGTCATCGGCCTTAGCGGGAACACTGCTTAACGTATAACAAAAACTCACACCCCCCCCAGCGAGTTTCCACCAGTATCTGATGCAACACTTGCGCCCGGCGGCCACTCCGAGTATATTGCCTGCAGAACCTACGAAACGCAGGGTGCGCGTATTCAGAAGAAGAAAAGACAGGAAAGAACAGAACCAGAGGTATACACATAAGAAGACGGATTCCCCACCACCTTAAGCTCAGGAAGGTCTCGTTCGGACCTTTACTCTCTTCATCGGCAAGAAACGTGAAGCCATCGGGGCGATTAACGCAAAATCGATCGAGGGGAGCGAGTTCGGGACTGCGGGAGCAGGGAGGAAGCTGCCTGCGTTATTTTGCTACCTCCGAATTCCTTAAGTTTCCGAATCGTCCTTTCCATCACTGTACTTGTTCGCTAGCGGCCTCCGGGAGATATTTAGCCTTAGCAGAGGGATACCTGCCGATTAGCTCAGCATTCCCAAACTGAGCGACTCGTGCTAGCAAGGAGTTGACCAACATGGCTCGTCGAGGAAATACGGGACGCTCACCCTCTGTGGATACCCCATTCAAGCAGCTTGCGCCACATTCCTGATATCCGTAGAGCACCGGTTCAGGCTTGATCCAACCTTGCCCTGGAAGTGGACTCGAATACTCAGGGCTTGTCGCCCAATTGTATTTCCCTTCACTGGGATGGCTGCCGTACCGAACCTAGCTTCTTCGTATCACATGCGGAGAGAGAGAGAGAGAGAGGAGAGAAACGACAGTGAGGGTTTGGAGGAGGACGCGGTGTGCGTCGGGGCCCGTGAGGACGCACCGGCCACCTTGCTAGATAAACCCTGCCTTGGAAGAGGCACCTTATTACTCGCGGAGGTAGGCACCCCTGCGGAGGCAGGCCCATTTCACTTCACAACGAAGTGACCCGACGCAATGAGAAAAACACAAGCGCCCCGCGCCTGTGTCTGAGGCTTGCTGGGCTGCCGGATCAGCAGCGCAGTTCAGAAGTTCGAGCTGGTGATCGGACTCTTAATCTAACCCTGCGCAGGGCAAAACAGCTGGCAATCAGGTTGGTTGTCGTTGCAAGTTCTGAAAATTCGATCGAGCCCTTTTCAGACAGCCAGAGGCAGCATTAATATGCGCTTTTGCTGCTGGGATTACCACGCAGACTTGTTCACCAATTGTGTGCAGCAATGGCTTCTAACGTACTAAAGTACGTGCCGAGGCTATTTCACTTCGCAACGAGTGGCCCGACGCAATGAGAAAAACACAGCGTCCCGCGCCTGTGTCTGAGGTTTGCTGGGCTGCCGGGTCAGCAGCGCATTTCAGAAGTTCGAGCAGGTGATCGGACTCTTATCTAACCCTGCGCAGGGCAAAACAGCTGGCTATCAGGTTGGTTCAGAACTTGCAACCGAGCCCTTTTCAGACAGCCAGCAGCAGCATTAATATGCGCTTTTTGGTGCTGGGACTACCACGCAGACTTGTCCACCAATTGTGTGCAGTGACCAGTTTAGATACTAAAGTACGCGCCGAGGCTATTTCACTTCGCAACGAGTGGCCCGACGCAATGAGAAAAACACAGCGTCCCGCGCCTGTGTCTGAGGTTTGCTGGGCTGCCGGGTCAGCAGCGCATTTCAGAAGTTCGAGCTGGTGATCGGACTCTTATCTAACCCTGCGCAGGGCAAAACAGCTGGCTATCAGGTTGGTTCAGAACTTGCAACCGAGCCCTTTTCAGACAGCCAGCAGCAGCATTAATATGCGCTTTTTGGTGCTGGGACTACCACGCAGACTTGTCCACCAATTGTGTGCAGTGACCAGTTTAGATACTAAAGTACGCGCCGAGGCTATTTCACTTCGCAACGAGTGGCCCGACGCAATGAGAAAAACACAGCGTCCCGCGCCTGTGTCTGAGGTTTGCTGGGCTGCCGGGTCAGCAGCGCATTTCAGAAGTTCGAGCTGGTGATCGGACTCTTATCTAACCCTGCGCAGGGCAAAACAGCTGGCTATCAGGTTGGTTCAGAACTTGCAACCGAGCCCTTTTCAGACAGCCAGCAGCAGCATTAATATGCGCTTTTTGGTGCTGGGACTACCACGCAGACTTGTCCACCAATTGTGTGCAGTGACCAGTTTAGATACTAAAGTACGCGCCGAGGCTATTTCACTTCGCAACGAGTGGCCCGACGCAATGAGAAAAACACAGCCTCCCGCGCCTGTGTCTGAGGTTTGCTGGGCTGCCGGGTCAGCAGCGCATTTCAGAAGTTCGAGCAGGTGATCGGACTCTTATCTAACCCTGCGCAGGGCAAAACAGCTGGCTATCAGGTTGGTTCAGAACTTGCAACCGAGCCCTTTTCAGACAGCCAGCAGCAGCATTAATATGCGCTTTTTGGTGCTGGGACTACCACGCAGACTTGTCCACCAATTGTGTGCAGTGACCAGTTTAGATACTAAAGTACGCGCCGAGGCTATTTCACTTCGCAACGAGTGGCCCGACGCAATGAGAAAAACACAGCGTCCCGCGCCTGTGTCTGAGGTTTGCTGGGCTGCCGGGTCAGCAGCGCATTTCAGAAGTTCGAGCTGGTGATCGGACTCTTATCTAACCCTGCGCAGGGCAAAACAGCTGGCTATCAGGTTGGTTCAGGACTTGCAACCGAGCCCTTTTCAGACAGCCAGCAGCAGCATTAATATGCGCTTTTTGGTGCTGGGATTACCACGCAGACTTGTCCACCAATTGTGTGCAGTGACCAGTTTAGATACTAAAGTACGCGCCGAGGCTATTTCACTTCGCAACGAGTGGCCCGACGCAATGAGAAAAACACAAGCGCCCCGCGCCTGTGTCTGAGGCTTGCTGGGCTGCCGGATCAGCAGCGCAGTTCAGAAGTTCGAGCTGGTGATCGGACTCTTAATCTAACCCTGCGCAGGGCAAAACAGCTGGCAATCAGGTTGGTTGTCGTTGCAAGTTCTGAAAATTCGATCGAGCCCTTTTCAGACAGCCAGAGGCAGCCTTTATATGCGCTTTTGCTGCTGGGATTACCACGCAGACTTGTTCACCAATTGTGTGCAGTGACCGGTTTAGATATCAGCAATGGCTTCTAACGTACTAAAGTACGTGCCGAGGCTATTTCACTTCGCAACGAGTGGCCCGACGCAATGAGAAAAACACAGCGTCCCGCGCCTGTGTCTGAGGTTTGCTGGGCTGCCGGGTCAGCAGCGCATTTCAGAAGTTCGAGCTGGTGATCGGACTCTTATCTAACCCTGCGCAGGGCAAAACAGCTGGCTATCAGGTTGGTTCAGAACTTGCAACCGAGCCCTTTTCAGACAGCCAGCAGCAGCATTAATATGCGCTTTTTGGTGCTGGGATTACCACGCAGACTTGTCCACCAATTGTGTGCAGTGACCAGTTTAGATACTAAAGTACGCGCCGAGGCTATTTCACTTCGCAACGAGTGGCCCGACGCAATGAGAAAAACACAAGCGCCCCGCGCCTGTGTCTGAGGTTTGCTGGGCTGCCGGGTCAGCAGCGCATTTCAGAAGTTCGAGCTGGTGATCGGACTCTTATCTAACCCTGCGCAGGGCAAAACAGCTGGCAATCAGGTTGGTTCAGAACTTGCAACCGAGCCCTTTTCAGACAGCCAGCAGCAGCATTAATATGCGCTTTTTGGTGCTGGGACTACCACGCAGACTTGTCCACCAATTGTGTGCAGTGACCAGTTTAGATACTAAAGTACGCGCCGAGGCTATTTCACTTCGCAACGAGTGGCCCGACGCAATGAGAAAAACACAGCGTCCCGCGCCTGTGTCTGAGGTTTGCTGGGCTGCCGGGTCAGCAGCGCATTTCAGAAGTTCGAGCTGGTGATCGGACTCTTATCTAACCCTGCGCAGGGCAAAACAGCTGGCTATCAGGTTGGTTCAGAACTTGCAACCGAGCCCTTTTCAGACAGCCAGCAGCAGCTTTAATATGCGCTTTTTGGTGCTGGGACTACCACGCAGACTTGTCCACCAATTGTGTGCAGTGACCAGTTTAGATACTAAAGTACGCGCCGAGGCTATTTCACTTCGCAACGAGTGGCCCGACGCAATGAGAAAAACACAGCCTCCCGCGCCTGTGTCTGAGGTTTGCTGGGCTGCCGGGTCAGCAGCGCATTTCAGAAGTTCGAGCTGGTGATCGGACTCGTATCTAACCCTGCGCAGGGCAAAACAGCTGGCAATCAGGTTCAGAACTTGCAACCGAGCCCTTTTCAGACAGCCAGCAGCAGCATTAATATGCGCCTTTTGGGATTACCACGCAGACTTGTCCACCAATTGTGTGCAGTGACCAGTTTAGATATCATCAATTGCTTCCAACGTACTAAAGTACGCGCCGAGGCTATTTCACTTCGCAACGAGCGACGCAATGAGAAAAACACAGCGTCCCGAGGTAAGAAGTTCAGTTGGCAATCAGGTTGGTTGTCGTTGCAAGTTCTGAAAGTTCGATTGAAACCTTTTTCTTTTCTTTGTTTTTGCATTATTTTTTAGAGTCATTTTTTTTGTCAAAAGACCGCGCCCCTCTTCTGGTTAGCAGGACTGGGCGGAATGGACCGTCCAAGTGATCGTTCATCAGAAGCCACAAAGGGTATCGGTACATCATCTCAGCAGGACGGTGACAGAGCGGCAAGGAGATGGACCCAAAGCATGCGGAAGCCGCTCTGAAGACACTTGAGAGTGTGGAACAGAACATGGCTTTTCAGAAGGTCAACCAGGTAATGCTGGACCCAAAGCATGCGGAAGCCGCTTTGAAGACACTTGATAGTGTGGAACAGAACATGGCTTTTCAGAAGGTCAACGAGGCAATGCGTTGGACCCGAAGCATGCGGAAGCCGCTCTGAAGACACTTGATAGTGTGGAACAGAACATGGCTTTTCAGAAGGTCAAACAGGCAATGCTGGACCCAAAGCATGCGGAAGCCGCTTTGAAGACACTTGCGGAACATGGCTTTTCAGAAGGTCAACGAGGCAATGCGTTGGACCCGAAGCATGCGGAAGCCGCTCTGAAGACACTTGATAGTGTGGAACAGAACATGGCTTTTCAGAAGGTCAAACAGGCAATGCTGGACCCAAAGCATGCGGAAGCCGCTTTGAAGACACTTGCGGAACATGGCTTTTCAGAAGGTCAACGAGGCAATGCGTTGGACCCAAAGCATGCGGAAGCCGCTCTGAAGACACTTGATAGTGTGGAACAGAACATGGCTTTTCAGAAGGTCAACCAGGCAATGCTGGACCCAAAGCATGCGGAAGCCGCTTTGAAGACACTTGATAGTGTGGAACAGAACATGGCTTTTCAGAAGGTCAACGAGGCAATGCGTTGGACCCAAAGCATGCGGAAGCCGCTCTGAAGACACTTGATAGTGTGGAACAGAACATGGCTTTTCAGAAGGTCAAACAGGCAATGCTGGACCCAAAGCATGCGGAAGCCGCTTTGAAGACACTTGATAGTGTGGAACAGAACATGGCTTTTCAGAAGGTCAACGAGGCAATGCGTTGGACCCAAAGCATGCGGAAGCCGCTCTGAAGACACTTGATAGTGTGGAACAGAACATGGCTTTTCAGAAGGTCAACCAGGCAATGCTGGACCCAAAGCATGCGGAAGCCGCTTTGAAGACACTTGATAGTGTGGAACAGAACATGGCTTTTCAGAAGGTCAACGAGGCAATGCGTTGGACCCAAAGCATGCGGAAGCCGCTCTGAAGACACTTGATAGTGTGGAACAGAACATGGCTTTTCAGAAGGTCAAACAGGCAATGCTGGACCCAAAGCATGCGGAAGCCGCTTTGAAGACACTTGATAGTGTGGAACAGAACATGGCTTTTCAGAAGGTCAACGAGGCAATGCGTTGGACCCAAAGCATGCGGAAGCCGCTCTGAAGACACTTGATAGTGTGGATCAGAAGGTCAACGAGGCAATGCGTTGGACCCAAAGCATGCGGAAGCCGCTCTGAAGACACTTGATAGTGTAGAACAGAACATGGCTTTTCAGAATGTCAACCAGGTAATGCTGGACCCAAAGCATGCGGAAGCCGCTTTGAAGACACTTGATAGTGTGGAACAGAACATGGCTTTTCAGAAGGTCAAACAGGCAATGCAATGGACTCCAAAGCACAGTACGCCGCTCTGTCTGTGGACACTTGAAAATGTAGAACAGAACATGGCTTTTTAGAAGATCGAGCGGGAAATGCGATGGACTCAAAGGCACGCAGAAGCTCAACGCGCCGCTCTGCCTGAGGTCACTCGAACATGGCACTGTTTTTCAGAAGGTCAAGCGGGCAGTGTGATGGATCCAGTGCAAGCGGAAGCACAAGCAGGTTGGGGTTCTTCTCAGAAGCTTCTATGTCGTTCTCTATGTCTTCGTGCTTGAGACTGTCCACAGGTTTGTGCAGAAGGTTAACCATCAGATATTACTATCTTCAAGACAAAGCAAGTTGGTTCTCTTCTCAGAAGCTTCGAGTGAAGGACCACGTGGCCAAGATGTGGACCACGTGGCCAAGATGTCGTTCTTGATGTCTTCGTGCTTGAGAGTGCGGCGCAGGTTGGTGCAGATGCCCTGCTTCGCCGTCGGCAGCACCGCGCCTCTGACGATGCGTGCGCCCACCTGCAGCCCGCGCGTGTACTCCCGTGCGCCGAAGACAAGCTTGTGCACGAGGGAGAACAGCAGCATCTCGCAGCACACGAGGAAGTCTTCCAGCTTCACTCGGAGACTACCACATCGCCTCCAGCCTCAGGTACTGTAGCTTCGAGGCAAGCGGGTTGTTACTCTCTTCAGAAGCTTCTGTAATGAAGGACCACGTGGCCAAGATGTCGTTCTTGGTGTCTTCGTGCTTCAGACTGTCTGCAGGCTTGTGTAGGAGTCAAGCATCAGATACTACTATCTTCGAGATAAAGCAGGTTGACACTCTCCTCCTCTTCTCAGAAGCTTCGAATGAAGGACTACGTGGCCAAGATGTCGTTCTTGACGTCTTCGTGCTTGAGAGTGCGGCGCAGATTTGTGCAGATGCCCTGCTTCGCCGTCGGCAGCACCGCGCCTCTGACGATGCGTGCGCCCACCTGCAGCCCGCGCGTGTACTCCCGTGCGCCGAAGACGAGCTTGTGCACGAGGGAGAACAGCAGCATCTCGCAGCACACGAGGAAGTCTTCCAGCTTCACTCGGAGACTACCACATCGCCTCCAGCCTCAGGTACTGTAGCTTCGAGGCAAGCGGGTTGTTACTCTCTTCAGAAGCTTCTGTAATGAAGGACCACGTGGCCAAGATGTCGTTCTTGGTGTCTTCGTGCTTCAGACTGTCTGCAGGCTTGTGTAGGAGTCAAGCATCAGATACTACTATCTTCGAGATAAAGCAGGTTGACACTCGCCTCCTCTTCTCAGAAGCTTCGAATGAAGGACTACGTGGCCAAGATGTCGTTCTTGACGTCTTCGTGCTTGAGAGTGCGGCGCAGATTTGTGCAGATGCCCTGCTTCGCCGTCGGCAGCACCGCGCCTCTGACGATGCGTGCGCCCACCTGCAGCCCGCGCGTGTACTCCCGTGCGCCGAAGACGAACTTGTGCACGAGGGCGAACAGCAGCATCTCGCAGCACATGAGGAAGCCCTGCAGCCCCGTCCGCGTCTCGTCGCCCTTCTCCCAGAACGCGATGCGCGGCAGCCACCCGGCCGGAGGCTACCACATAAGCACCAGCCTCAGGTACTGCCAGCTTCGAGGCAAGACGGTTGTTTCTCTCTTCAGAAGCCACTAGTGATGAAGAACCAGGTCTTCGTGCTTCAGGCTGTCCGCAAGTTTGTGCAGGAGCTCAAGCATCAGATACTACTATCTTCGAGACAAAGCACTCTCCTCAGAAGCTTCGAATGAAAGACCACGTGGCCAAGATGTCGTTCTTGACGTCTTCGTGCTTGAGAATGCGGCGCAGATTTGTGCAGATGCCCTGCTTCGCCGTCGGCAGCACCGCGCCTCTGACGATGCGTGCGCCCGCGCGTGTACTCCCGTGCGCCGAAGACGAACTTGTGCATGAGGGCGAACAGCAGCATCTCGCAGCACACGAGGAAGTCTTCCAGCTTCACTCGGAGACTACCACATCGCCTCCAGCCTCAGGTACTGTAGCTTCGAGGCAAGCGGGTTGTTACTCTCTTCAGCAGCTTCTGTAATGAAGGACCACGTGGCCAAGATGTCGTTCTTGATGTCTTCGTGCTTCAGACTGTCCGCTGGCTTGTGCAGGAGTCAAGCATCAGATACTACTATCTTCGAGATAAAGCAGGTTGACACTCTCCTCCTCTCAGAAGCTTCGAATGAAAGACCACGTGGCCAAGATGTCGTTCTTGACGTCTTCGTGCTTGAGAGTGCGGCGCAGGTTTGTGCAGATGCCTTGCTTCGCCGTCGGCAGCACCGCGCCTCTGACGATGCGTGCGCCCACCTGCAGCCCGCGCGTGTACTCGCGCGCGCCGAAGACGAACTTGTGCACGAGGG
This sequence comes from Diplonema papillatum, assembly GCA_030068145.1. NCBI lineage: Eukaryota > Euglenozoa > Diplonemea > Diplonemida > Diplonemidae > Diplonema > Diplonema papillatum. The sequence continues at coordinate 87,986 of JAPJBO010000380.1, read as the reverse complement.
CGAACAGCAGCATCTCGCAGCACACGAGGAAGTCCTGCAGCCCCGTCCGCGTCTCGTCGCCCTCCTCCCAGAACGCGATGCGCGGCAGCCACCCGGCCGCCGACAGGACCGCGATGCACAGCGACTGCCAGTACGACAGGAAGATGACGCCCTTGATACACGCGAACTTCAGCAGGGGGTCGTGGTCAGCGAGGAGGCCCTTCGTCGCTATGTAGAAGTACAGCAGCGCGGTGAAGGCGAGCGTGATGCTGATGTTGTACACGATCGTCGCGTAAACGAAGCCCTTCGTGAAGTCGGTGAAGTCTGACCCGTAAACGCCGTTTATCCGTAGGACGATAACGACGAACGTGCAGAGCGGCTTGAGCACCATGAACTGCAAGATGCAGATGGTAATCCGGTAGAGCACCTGCGGCGTCATGAACCACCTCCTCAGGCAGCACAAAGGATACGGATGCCGCAAGCCGTCGCCGGCGTGCGCCGTTATCATGAACAAGCGGACACACTCGTCGAGTCCTCCTAGGAGGCCGATCATCAGACTGAAAAAGGTGTACACAGCGTAAGACTCATACATGTCTCGGATGAGGTCGAAATACTCCGCGTAGTCGATGAATACGATGGCGAGCCAAGAGGTGACCGCGTAAATGGGCACCATGCAGAGGATGCGGACGATTCGGGTCTGGATGTCTGGGTCGGAAAAGGCAGCCAAATGCTCCATGACCTGCAGGACGGAGAGGATGGTCGCGAGGGCGGCGCAGTAGCCGCCGACGATGACAGGGAACTCGGTGCTGTTGGCCCAGCCGAGGACGAATCCGACGGTGGCGAGGGCGAGGCCCAGGAAGAGGGACGCGCCGCCCAGCCACAGGAAGCGGAGCTGGTTCTTCTTCGCCTGCTGCACTTCGACCCGCTCGCGGATCAGCACGCGCCAGACTTCCTGCGCGGTGTCGTCGACGTCCTCGGGGAGCACTCCTTTGCTCGGGACGGCGGCGTCGTCTCCTTCACGCACCTCCACAACGCCGGCATCATTCTCCTCCACAATCTTCAAGCACACGGGGTCCGCCAGGTCCTTGTCGTCGTTCGACATTGCCCGGTAGACCTTTTGCGTGTTTGCTTGTTCCTTGACTGTCTCTCTGCGTGTTTCCTGGATAGTGTGATAAGAAGTGGTGGTGGTATAAGACTGCTTTTTGGATCACAATATAGGCGACTCGTAAGTAGACTGTTTCCCTGCGTGGATAACGATAAGAAGCGGCGGTGTTAAGACTGCCTTTAGATCGCCAGCATATGGACTCCTGCGTGCTTCCTCGAGAACCACGTTGTTTATGATACATGTACAAAGGCCTACAAGAAGCCAGAAGGTGTTCAGGCTGTTTAATGCCGCATAATGTCGGTTTTGTCTCTGAAAGCCACACTATATCAGGGGCCATGGTGCTCTGCCACGTGGAAAGAAAGACGGCACGCGATAATGTGGCGGGATGACAGGGAATTTCGTGTGGTGCTGTTGGCCCCGAGGACGAATCCGACGGTGGCGAGGGCGAGGCCCAGGAAGAGGGACGCGCCGCCCAGCCACAGGAAGCGGAGCTGGTTCTTCTTCGTGCTGCACTTCGAACCGCTCGCGGATCAGCACGCGCCAGACTTCCTGCGCGGTGTCGTCGACGTCCTCGGGGAGCACTCCTTTGCTCGGGACGGCGGCGTCGTCTCCTTCACGCACCTCCACAACGCCGGCATCATTCTCCTCCACAATCTTCAAGCACACGGGATCCGCCAGGTCCTTGTCGTCGTTTGACATTGCCCGGCAGACCTTTTGCGTGTTTGCTTGTTCCTTGACTGTCTCTCTGCGTGTTTCCTGGATAGTGTTATAAGACTGCTTTTTGGATCACAATATAGGCGACTCGTAAGTATAACGATAAGAAGCGGTGGTGTTCAGACTGCCTTTTAGATCGCCAGAATATGGACTCCTGCGTGCTTCCTCGAGAACCACGTTGTTTATGATACAAGTACAAAGGCCTACAAGAAGCCAGAAGGTGTTCAGACTGTTTAGTGCTGCATAATGTCGGTGTTGTCTCTCGAAAGCCACACTATGCTCTGCCACGTGGAAAGAAAGACGGCACTGGCCACGGGATGACAGGGAATTTCGTGTGGTGTTGTTGGCCCAGGCCCAGGCGAGGGCGAGGCCCAGGAAGAGGGACGCGCCGCCCAGCCACAGGAAGCGGAGCTGGTACTTCTTCGCCTGCTGCACTTCGACCCGCTCGCGGATCAGCACGCGCCAGACTTCCTGCGCGGTCCTCGGGGAGCACTCCTTTGCTCGGGACGGCGGCGTCTTTCTTGACGTGGTGGTGTTTAGACCGTCTTCTAGATCGCCAGAATACAGGCCACTCTTACGTAAACTGTTTCCCTGCGTGTTTCTTGAAGTGGTGGTGTTAAGACCGTCTTCTAGATCGCCAGAATATAGACTCGTAGGTTCACTGTTAGACGGCTTCCCACTTTCGTGGATAGTCACTGTGTTGTTCTTGGAGTCTTTCTCTGCGTCTTCCCTGAATAGCGATACGCAGCGGGCGGCGGTCTTTACGACTGCCTTTTGGATCGTCAGAACATAGACTCGCAGTTTCCCTGCGTGTTTCCTGGGAAACAACACATTTGCACCAACGGCAGCGCGTGGGTCACGACAAGAAAAAGAAGAAGAGAAGAAGCGAGCTGATGACAGATAAACTCAAAGGGGAGGGGGGGGGGGTTGGTGGGGGGGGATGCAAGAACGTGCTTGGAATGGGTATGTGCTCAACACCGCACTGGTCCCGTCTGCGTCGTGTTTCGGTCCTTTAAGCCACGGACACACATAAGGCGGACCATCATCAGCGCGGAACCTGAGTATCTGCAGACAGGACTGCGGTGTGAGTCAATCAGTTAAAAAACTCAGGGCACTCGCCCTGATTGTGACTGCGACTCGCTAGGCAGCCCTGACTTGTCTTCTTTTTACGCAATGGCCCCTACAACCGTGTCTGAGCAATCAGGGGGGGTTGGTGGGGGCCCCCCGGGGTTGTGAAACGCTTTGCAACTACCGAAGAACAGCACATCAGCAGCAACTGATCGCACGCGCAGGCGTAAATCTATGACTTTCGATTGATGGTTAGCATTTATTGGGGGTTTAGAGGTTCGGTGTTTTAGGGTCTCCGGTTGACCATTGAGGCTGGGAGTCGGGTAGTGAAAGGGATGTAGGCATATTTGCAATTTAACTACGGTGAAACACGTTTGTGACTAATGCGACCGCCTGATCATTGAACACCAGGGGAGTTACACGCCAGTCCGTACTTCATCAATTTCTAATTCGTGAAGACCGCCAAATCCGTGAAAAAAAATAATTATTTCCTTCACGAAACAGAAATTCGCAAAAATTCAGCTTCATGATTTACAGGGCCCGCCCCCCCGACCTCTTTGCGCTTGCAGGGGTCAGGCAGCAGACACCAGCAAAAATAAATCAACAAACCCCAGAAGCGACCGTCGGAAAAACAATTAATTCCCTCACGAATAACTCTTCACAAAAGACAATTCCACAAGATATGAATTGATTAATTACGGACTGGAGTGTAACTGTGCGGCAAGTGTTGGGAAAAGTGATCAACCGGCACGCACAACCGAATTAGCGGTAACTGGCGACCTCCTCAAAAATTGCATGCGAAGCAGCGTGCGGGTATTCAAAGAAAACGGGCTTGATTTTATCGGCAGACAGCGGCGGCGTTTCATCCGTACAGCCGTGTTTGAGAGAGAGAGAGAGATTTTCGATCGAGGGGAGCGAGGTCGGGAACAAGGAAGAGGGAGGAATTGCCTGTGTTGTTTTTCCAATTCCGAATCCTTAAGTTTCCGAATTGTCCCCTTCCAACCTTGCTTCTAAAGCAAGTGGCCTTTAAACACTCAGGGCTTGTCGCCCAATACCCCTTGTTTCTCATTGGTCCTCACTCGACCCCCCTAGACGAGAGAGAGAGAGAGAATGAGAAGAGAGAGGTGGTGGCAGCGGATCGCCGTTGAAACGAATGAAAGAGGGGGGTGGGTGGGATAGGACAGTGGTGTTGGATAGAGAACCGCCAAAAAAAAAAAGAAAGAGAACCAAAAGAAACGAGCGAATGAAAAAGGGAGAGGTGATCAAACGGCTTTCGGTCGGCGTTCTTGTTCCCGTTGTTTGAAAGAAAGAAATTGGGGTTGGGGTTGGGGCACACAGTGGATAACACAGGTGTTATTTTCGACCCGCGTAGCACGCCCGCTTTCCGTGTGTCACTCGGGCACACCCTTCTTTAACTCCAGCTTCTGAGGCTGGACCTCACCGTGCACTGGGTCAGACCCTCGTGAAGTGAAGTCAGGTCTAACGTTCCAAAAAAGAGATGCGTAGTTTTGTTTTAGTGAAGCCAGAAAGCTGCTAATCTTGCTGCTGACCACATGAAGTGGTGCGAGAAAAAAAATCAAGTTTTTTCTAAGGTGACCTCGCCAAGCTCGTTTCCCCGCGTTAAGGCAGTCACTCAACATTCCACAGAAGAATGCGAGCAGGAGCTGAAGATCGGAGATGTTGCCATCGGACCGGAGAAAACGTCAGGAATGGAAGGACTTCTGTGCGTTTTGCAGGTTCTCTCCGCGCGAGTTGTGTCCATTTGCTTCGCAAACGTGAAGCAGAAGATCGGAGGGCAACAAGAAGTCTGAAGCTACCCAGCCTCATGAAGAAGCCGGAACGGGGTTGATGTTGTTGGTGCTGGTTTTGAGGGATAAGGAAAAGGTAAGAAATATTTTTGCAGTGGCCTCCGCTGCAGGGCTTACGCTCCGTTTTCGGTCTCAGAGAAAATACGTGTGGTCCACATGTGGGCGCTTAAGGTTCGAGGGGGAAAACACCTTTCCCCTCATGTGCGACGGCAAAAAGATAGCGTCGCTAGGTAGCTACTGGACTTGGCGACACCTGGCTGTGCGGCCTTGACCACTAGTGGGCCTAGACTCCCCTGCATGTAAACGTGGGGGAACAAAATCCAAAAAGAATTAACGTGTGGAAATCCACACGTTCCACACGTGGAGCGTCAGCCCTGCTCCGCTGGTCTGGTAGTTCGTGCTACCTCCATTCTTTTACACTCGTTCTCTTCTCCACTCACGACTGTGCGTACTCTTTCACTCTTTCACTTTCTTTGGCTGGCCAAAAAAGACTCCTGCGACCGACACCACGAACACATTCGCAATGAATGTGGCCCCGGGCCGCCATACATGTTGAGCAGGGGGTTGCCATGTAGCCCGTATCGGTCCAAGTCAACACTGTTACTTTCATCCGGAAGGGGGTGTTGTTGTTATTGGTGCTGATTTTGAGGGAGAAATCTTTTTGCGGTGGTCTCCGCTGGCCCGGTAGTTTGTGCTACCGCCAACTTATTTTACACTCGTTCTCTTCTCTTCTCACTACTGTACGTACTCTTTCACTCTTTTTCTCACTTTGGCTAGCCAAAAAAGAACTCCTGCGACCGACACCACGAACACATTCGCAATGAATGTGGCCCTGGGCCCCCCACGTGCATACATGTTGAGCAAGGGTTGCCATCGCCCGTATCCGGAAGGGGGTGGGGGGATTGCAAGAACGTGCTTGGAATGGGTATGTGCTCAATACCGCACTGGTCCCGTCTGCGCCGTGTTTCGGTTCTTTAAGCCACGGACACATGAGGCGGGCCGTCATCAGCGCGGAACCTGAGTGTCTGCAGACAGGACAGCGGTGCGAGTCTGGTTTTTCAGGCGGCCCTTCGTAGCTCGCCACAGCCGCGACCAAATCCGTCACGGGGAGGAGGCCCCAACTACAACCGTGCCTGAGCAATCAGTTAAAAAGGGGGTGGGGGGGGGTGAGATTTAGAGGATTTTGGAGCTTCCTTCATCGTCGTGTCTCCCACCCAGCGCACTGCCAGCACGCCCAGCAAGAAGTTAGGTAACTTGGGTAGGACAAAACGGCTAGCGCGACTCGGACGAGAGAATCGGCTGAACGGAAAACTTGCCAATGCGGAGTTAAAGAAGAAGCCGGATGGGGGTTTTGAGGGAAAAATTGGGGGGAATCTTTCATTTGGTGTCTGGGCAGAACCTTGCCTCTCACGCATGTCCAGGAACTAAACGCAGATGCACCTGGAGGTGGGGCGATTGACCATGACCCGAGGACCACACTCTCGGGCGGTTAAATCAAAGGGGGGGGCCCTTTACCTCACACAGTGCCAAAGAAATACCCGAGGGACTGCCTTGTGCTCATTTCGAAGGAGGCTAGAGGGGGGAAAAATCAATACAACTACAAAGTGGGTCCTTCTTGTTGAACGCTTACGCCAGGCCACTAAACCCAGATTCCCCTGTGTTTCGTGTGGGCTGCAGCACGTTTACCATGCAGGGTCAAAACCTTGTGTCTTTTTGGTAAACGCTGCCGCGGGGCCGACGGCCCCCAAGAAAAAAAACTTGAAACTCTTTTTTTTTTTCGCTCAACTTCATCAGAAATCACCGCAGAATTTGTTCCAATTTTTTTCCAGAAAAAAATGGGTGGCCATTTTTTTTTGGGTCTTAACCCCTGTTACGAAAAAGAGAGAGAGAGAGAGAGACGAGTTAGAGTGCAGGGACCATCTCTCCGGGGAGTTTCCGGTCTCCTCACTTCTCTTCACACTGCTACGGCGGGCGTAAGTCGCTCCGGAGGCGCGCTGCAGGTTGCGGCTCTGCTACAGTGAGTGGCGGCACCGGAGTTGGTGCTGCAGCGGGCGCTCTGGCCGGCGGGCGAGCTCGTCTCGCGGGGGATCGCCGCCTTGTAACGCTGCGGGCCCTCTTCTTCCTCGCGACTGCGCGGCCTACGGCGGCGGCTAACACCTTGATGGGAAACTTCAGCTTCCATTGAGCGAAGGCTACGTCCTGAGGGTACACAAAAAGACAAGATTTTGACCCTGCATGTCACCTCCTTTGAGACTGGAACGGTGTTGCGATAGTGCTTTGGGATTTCGCAACTGGCAGTCTCCTCAAGTATTTCCTACAAAACAGGTGCTTACACACACAAAAGGGGTGCGAAAGGGTTTTTTTCAGAGAGAAAGTTCGCGTTGAGACTCCGGCATTTCAAAGTCCCCAGGCGACCTTCGTCCAATGGTGGGGTTGTTATGTTAAGCTTCATCCGGCACTTCAAAGGGTAACTGGTGCACTGGTATGGGTCAGAACATATCCGGAGTTGGGGCTTGCACTGATGGACGATCAGCAGCAACTGACCAATGGTGAAACGTGATTCTTCGCGTATACAGGGTATAAGCCTCTCCGGGGGGGAAGAACTTAGTTTAATGTTTAGGCAGAACACTGCCTCGCATGCATGTTTGATGCTAGCATCAAGTCTTCGGGGGGGGGGGAGGTTTAAGCTGCACCGGCAATTTCTTTTCAGAGTGAAAGTTTTTCAGAGTTAAAGTTCGCTTGAAATTCCGGGGTTTTAGGGTCTCCGTGTGACCGTTCATAAGTGGGTTCTCTTAGAGCAAGAAAGGGCTATGTGTATATTTAGTGCACGCTTTCGTTATGGGTTATGGCTAGCCATGTCCGGGACTGTTTGTGACCGACACCAAGTTTTTCGTTGGATTTCGTTATATTTTCCACGTGCAACCGCTGTTGCCTTCAGCACACACTTGCCGTAAAGGTAGGCGGGAAAAAGGAGAGGACGCGAAGGAGAGCGGGATTATCTTCTCTTCTAGACGTGGGTGTTCCTTCGCTTTTGCTTCTTCGGTTCGTTGCTTTTTGTTGTGGTTTTCTTTTTTTACATAAGCGCCAGGTTGGAAGGAAATGCTCGACAATAACTGCCAGACAAAGAACAGAAGGGATCCCAAGTGCTGTAACTACCGAACTACGCATTGAACGGACGTGAGGTCATGCGGGTCTACCCCACACGACAATTCACACAAACGCAACAGGTCAAAAGTCCTGAGCGAGAGAACAACACACGGTGGTGTAAGCGAAGAACTGCGTAGTTTTGTTTTATTCTTTTACTTGTTAGTTGTCGACAACTTGTTTTGTGTTGAGGTGTCATTCAGATGTAAATCTAAAGCCGCACGTCAAATTTTGTTAAGCAGCGGCTGCCAAAACTTGCCGTGACACCTATGATCAAAGTAAGTAGGAAAGGAGAAAGGTTGTTTAAAAAAAAGAAATGGGGGTAGGTGATATTTTTTCGACCCTCGTAGCTCGCTGGGTGAACAAATCAGATTGTGTTTCAACAGTGTTTGTATTGTATTTTCCCCTCTACCTCTATGTTTCCTCCCTTCCATTCGGAGTCAAAGCAGCCGCGTCGAGAACTTTTTTTCCTAAAGGCTCTTCTCTTTGAAAAGAGATTCTAACAGCGTTGGAAAAGAAGAAGAAATGAGTAGGAAAAAAAAGGTGATGAACGATTGGTAACACAGGAGGGTTGGGTCGGGTGAGTGGGTCAGTTTGCAGACCGTTACCACGCTATACCCGATGCGGGGCAAGCGTTTTCTTTTGCGCGAAACTGGTCGGGGGAAGACCCCTGTCACCCCTGTTGGAGGAAAGCCGAATATAAATCTAGAAGATTTTCGAAAGAGAAAAGGAAACATAAATGTGAAAACGGGGGTTTTGCCGAGGAGCTTTTCGTGTCATTCTGCAGATGCTTTGAGCTATCTTTGTGGCTATGCGTTCGTCTTCGTTACCATGGTTAAGTGCGCGAATGGAAACACTCGAGGGGGCATGGTCAACAGGGTCGTCAATGTGTCACCTTCAGATCTCTGCATCCGGGTTGCGGAATGTTCACGCGTTCCCTTTCGGCAATCCTGCACGTCCGAGCAAGCTCGTCAGTGGCAGCTTTAAGGCGAGCAATTACACCTTGCCTTAGGACCGACGGACCCATCGTCCAATTGCTGTTGACACGGAAACATTCTCCACCTCGGCCTTCAGTGTTCTCCATTGAGTATTCGCTACTACGGTAGGAACTGGAGCAAAGCGCATGGCAGGATGGGGACACCACCCGAGCTTACAACAGGAGAATTCGGGTGGGTTGAGGGGGGCCTTCTGAGACTGAATTTTTCTTCCCACCCTCAATGTGATCTCGCCTGGTTGGCCCATTGACATGGTCAACAGGCACACTCTATCCCATTCGCTAGTAAGCAAGGTATCAGGCATCTGTCAGACTTCTCTCCTTCCTTCCCTTTCTGATGAAGAACGAACTCGATGACCCAAGCCGACCGAGTGCGACGAGGCCAGAAGCTAGCTGCCAATTCCTTCCAAGATCTGCACTCATCCATGCTCCATCGAGGGGGTTGCCCGGGGGAACATCCCAGGGAGAGGGGGGGTACCCACCCAACAACCCAAGCCGACGTAGTGCACACACACAGCAACCGAACCTTCTCTGCAGGTTACTGAGGGAATAGGAGCAAGACCGCATGGCTAGATGAGCACGACCACCTCGAATCGACACCCAGGAGAATTCGGGGTGGAGCTGGCTTTCTTGCGACTAGCAATTTCCCGGTAAAAAGGCATTCCCGAGCTAGCCCGAGCCAACAGGATCAAAGAACGTCAGCCACACCTTCCCTATTATGGTTTGGTGCTCGATTCCTGTTTCACCCCCGGGTGAGCAAGGGGCTGGCTTCTTACGACTGCACTCCCGAGCTAGCCCGAACGAACCGGATCAAAGAATGTCAGTCGCACCTTCCCTATTATGGTTTGGTGTTCGATTCCTGTTTCGCTGCTGGTGAGCAACCTCACCCAGCTGCCCACGTGCATCGCGCGAACGCACTCCTGGTGCAGGTGCGGACGCATCGCAAGCGCCTTCTCCATACGCAGATACAACACGAAGGGAGGGCGCGAGATCTCTGTGCAATCGCAGCCACGTTCAAACACATAGAAGATTTACGAAAGAACGAAATCGGCTTTTTTTCTCTTTGCTCCGGACGTGCTTCTGACTACTCGGCCTTGAGGTGCAGCTTGCCGTACTGTGTGAGGGTGGGTTGAGGTTGTAGAGACATACGATCGAGGACTGCCTTTGCAAGCTGAAGAATGAATGTTGAACTGATAAATGCATCAATCGAGGCTCGACACGATACAATTTCTGGTATTGGGGAATCTCTGATTCGTCTCGGTCTTGCAGCCACCAGCGAATATCCGAGATACTGCAACTTGGGAGCTTTGTCTGAAGCTTGTGGGTGAGGTACAGGCTTGATGCCAGCGGAGCACCGAAGATACTGCAACTCGGGTGGTTTGTCGGTTTAGCTTGTGGATTGGTTTCAGGGTGTGATCTGCGTGCTTGACTCGCGGCTTGCGTCCGTGAAACTTCGATTTATTTCTACTTTGATGCCCGGAATTCGAAAAGAAACCCCGGCACTTCCTTTGTTGTCGTGCGCACTTCCTTCGGCCTGTTTTCTTGGTGGACGAAGGGAGTGGGGGCAGTGCGCTGGTATCGATCGGTTGTGTTTCCAACGATCCCGTATGGGCGTACAAATTGGTGTCTTTCAGATAGATCCCCGTTTTCCCCCGCTTCGTTTTCTGTTCCGGCGTCTGTTCATCGACAGCCAAATCGCTGAAGCTCCGCCTAGTCCGCTGAGGTCTTGCGTATAGTATATTCCCCGGGAAGCCAAGAGAACGAAAATTGAAAAAGCGCCAGCTTTATCAATTTCCGCCAGATGAGACGACGGTTTGTGCTTGTGGGGTTCAGGTGTGACAGAATATTCGCTACTACAACCAAGATCTGCACTCATCCACGCTCCATCGAGGCTCACGCCAACGACTCCGCGGCGTGGACCACGCACTCCTACGCACGCCTGGCTTTGTGATACCAGTACGCGGCCAACTATGGGTGGATCGCTTGAGCATCATCCATTTTCGGGACCGGCGCATTCGGCAGGCGAGTTGTTACACACTCATTCTCGGATGCCGACTTCCATGGTCACCGTCCTGCTGTCAAGATGAACAGACACCCTTTGTGGGATCTGATGAGCGATCACTCGGACGCCTTAAGTCAGCTCTCGGTTCATCCCGCGTCGCCAGTCCTGCTTACCAAAAGTGGCGTGTGAGGGGATTGGGGGTGGAAAGCTGTACTGTATCGGGCTAGACTTTAACACATGCTTCAGCCAAGTTGCCCACTCTGCTGCCTTATCGCTAGGCTCCTGAAAGCGCACCCTTTCGCAAACACACTTCATAACTGCGGCATTGCGTGCTGCGAAGTCGGTTTTTTTTTGTTCTCGGCACATTGCGTTTGTTGGACACAAAAAGAACCGGCGTGGGTTTGTTTGTGCATGCCGGGGGAGGATTAGCCTGTTGGTGATTGGTAGTGAGTGAATACGATCGTTAGGCTAATCTTCTCCCAAACACGCTGCCAGCGTTTTCTTTTCGTGTTTCCAAAGCATTGTTACTACGAAAAACACGACGGAACCCCCCAATGTTGGCACCCTACCTGTTTTCCTGTTTTTTTTGTTTTTTTTGTTTTTTTTGTTTTTTTGTTTTTTTGTTTTTTTGTTTTTTTTTTTTTTTTTTGTTTTTTTTGCTGTTTTTTTGCTCTGGAGGTTTGTGTTTTTTTGCCCTGGTGGTCTGCTGGTGCACTCTTGCTGGCTCGGGTGAGCCAGGGTCTTCCACGTGCAGGCCAGCGGTCTGGTGAGGTGGCATTTCGAGTACTTATCAGAAGCTTTTGAAGCAGTCTGCAGAATTATCAGGATTGTTGAGCAGTAGCTGGATGGTCTTGGCAGGCAGGATGTGAAAAGCTGGGCGTTTTTGGTGGCTTAGGTGCGGTGTAGCAAGGTTCGGCCGGGCGTGTGCACGAGTATTTGGGTTCACCAGGAGGGCCTTGTTTTTTTTGTTTTTTTGCGTTTTTTTTTGTTTTTTTTGTTTTTTTGCTGTTTTTTTGCTCCAGGATTCGTTTTTGTGCCTACATTGGAACCCCCCCTGTTTCGTGTGAGAGCCCAAACACAAGCAAAAAGGCACACCTTTTCACTGCAGTTCTTGAGGAACTGGTGGTGGTTGTAGACGGCGTCAGCCACAGTCGTGGACGATGTCGGCTTCTGTCCGACCTTCTCCATGTGCTCGTAGATGATCTTCGTGAGCGTCGGATAGTGTCGGTAGTGAACACCTGGGAACAAGTGGTGGCAGATCTGTTTGGTTTGGGTACGTGTAGAAGCAGACAATCACCGTGAGCTTTCGGACAGTGTCACTGACAGTGTCATTGACAGTGTCATGGTGGCAGATCTAGGCTTGGTTACGTGGAAACAACAGCGCTCGGAGATGACCTCCGCGAGATTTTATTACCGGATTTCTAAAAATGTTGGCCGGACATAAAACTGGCGCCCCCCCAAAAATCGGGCAAAACCGCCAGGTTTATTTCCGGCCAACAATTTTGCAGGGGTTTTGGGTACTTAGCAGATTTCCCCCCCTCACCCGCCCCACCCCGCACATCCAGGATGGCTGTAACCTTCGCGCACACCTCCTCCGGAACGCAACGCACGCGGAAGATAACCCGCATCCCCGAAGCCAATATCCGGCTTTCTTCATGATGCTAGAATCGCTCGCCGTCCCTACTCTACCCAGCTGGTGGTTAACATGAGGCTTGCGGAGTCGGTTTTTGATGAACGTCGGACATATCCCGGTCTATGCTTTCTTCTCTGTTCGCTGCTGGCTTGGCGCACAACAACACAGTTGGGGCATGGCGTACGCTTGTGCAACATGTTGGTGGGATCGCGAGAGTAGGACAAAGGAAGAAGTTCCTCTTTGATATGGTGATGTGCTGCACAGCCGCTGCTGAATCCGGGGTGCTCCTCCAAGAAGCCAAGTCCAGAGGGAGGTGGCAGCAACCCATGTGGTACCACCAGCCACTTCCGTAGGTCCATAGTTCCCCTTTCCGAAAGTCTTTCCCTGGAGAGTATTAGGCTTTGATCGATCAACGTAATCGCTCGCGGGTCGGGCGCGGTCGCTGGCGGGTCCGTCCGCCGTGGCAAAAGGCTGCAGAGCCGACGAAACTCGGGTCGACCATGAACATCATCACGGTAAGTTCGGCAACGACGTGGCTCCTCAACCGGATTCCACTCTTACTCTCCAAGACCAAAGCTCCACGTGCACGTGCTTTTTGGAGGCTAAGAAGCCGTCGGTGATGGCGATCATGACGGCCCGGTGTATCTAAGCCGTCGGCGATCCCAGCAAACCCTTGCGCTATCCCTGTAGGCGGGAGAACAGCTTCCGGTGAAGGCCCTGCCTGACTGGTGTAGTATGAAATCTGCTAAGTACAACTTGCTGTTGCCAAAAAAGAGTTGGTTGGAAAAAATGTTGGCCGGAACTAAACCCGGCGCCCCCCCAAAACCGCCAGGTTTATTTCCGGCCAACATTTTATCCGGCCAACTTTTTAGGGGGGCCAACATTTTTAGAAATACGGTAGTATTGGTTGAGTTTGAATACGTGTGAAGTAGGTGTGCACAATGATCTTCGTGAGTGTCACAAGTGATAAGTGGCAGATCTGGACTTGGACACGCTATCGAAAAAGCCTGTGGACGACCTCTGTGACCAGTGTCAGGCGGTGGTACTTGGTTTGAATAAGGGTGGAAGTATTCATAGTGGTGCAGATCTGGACTTGGACACGCTATCGAAAAAGCCTGTGGACGACCTCTGTGACCAGTGTCAGGCGGTGGTACTTGGTTTGAATAAGGGTGGAAGTATTCATAGTGGTGCAGATCTGGACTTGGACACGCTATCGAAAAAGCCCGTGGACGACCTCTGTGACCAGTGTCAGGCGGTGGTACTTGGTTTGAATAAGGGTGGAAGTATTCATAGTGGTGCAGATCTGGACTTGGACACGCTATCGAAAAAGCCCGTGGACGACCTCTGTGACCAGTGTCAGGCGGTGGTACTTGGTTTGAATAAGGGTGGAAGTATTCATAGTGGTGCAGATCTGGACTTGGACACGCTATCGAAAAAGCCCGTGGACGACCTCTGTGACCAGTGTCAGGCGGTGGTACTTGGTTTGAATAAGGGTGGAAGTATTCATAGTGGTGCAGATCTGGACTTGGACACGCTATCGAAAAAGCCCGTGGACGACCTCTGTGACCAGTGTCAGGCGGTGGTACTTGGTTTGAATAAGGGTGGAAGTATTCATAGTGGTGCAGATCTGGACTTGGACACGCTATCGAAAAAGCCCGTGGACGACCTCTGTGACCAGTGTCAGGCGGTGGTACTTGGTTTGAATAAGGGTGGAAGTATTCATAGTGGTGCAGATCTGGACTTGGACACGCTATCGAAAAAGCCTGTGGACGACCTCTGTGACCAGTGTCAGGCGGTGGTACTTGGTTTGAATAAGGGTGGAAGTATTCATAGTGGTGCAGATCTGGACTAGTATACGTGAAGAGTAAATCTCTTCGCCACATGCGTGATCGGGATAGTGTTGATGCGGGATGCGGTAGGAATGCAACGGACAGGAATTCCAGCACGGAAACATCATAAACACAAAACCGATTGGCATGCTGTGCATCATACACTAAGGTCAACTCCTGCGCACAAAGATGGAGCGAAAGGAGTGCACAGTTTTGTTCTGCTACTGTATGCGGGCCCCGAGCCGAAGGAGCCAAAAGAATGCAGCCGCCGCATACCTGGAGGTTGAGGCCGCCCGTCCACTGGTTGAAGAACCACGATCCGAGGCCCTTCGCGTGGAAGTCGGCGGACGAGATGGCTTGGTACAGGCCCCAGTCGGTGTCCTTGCCGAGCGCTTCCTCGTAGATGTCGCAGCCGTCGATCTCGTGGTTGACGATGAACTCGAAGCCGAATGTCACCGACGTCAGCACGGTGTTCAGCCACACGAGGAACAAGCCGTAGAACCCGTTGAAGTACACAGGGAGCACGTACGTGAGCGAGATATGGGCGACTTGGGTGAGGACGTTCAGGAGCGATTGCTTCGTCGAGAACGGCAGCGGGCCCGCGTCCTTGCGGTGGCTGTTGCTCAGGACGTCGGACACGGTCCACGGGAACACGATGTGCATGTAGAACGGCCAGCAGTAGATGTGCTGGTTCTTGTGGAACTCGTGCCACGGCGCGGATTTGAACACGGACTTGACGTCGTCCATGCGGTCCTCGTCGAGGCCGTCTTCGTTGGTGTTGACGTGGTGCCGGACAACGTGCTTCCGGTTCCAAATCTCGGGAGTTGTTCCGGAGAACATCATCGCCACGTAGTACATTATCCCATTCAGCTCTGGGTACGGCGAGAGCGACGCATGCGACGCTGAGTGCGCCACACGCATGATGCAGGCCCCCCGCAGCAGCCCCGTGACGAGGGCTGCCTTCCACGAGCCCATGATCAGCAGGAACGACGTCAGGAACAGGACGAGCAGGTGGATGATATCGACCATCACGTACACGTCGTCACCCCTGAGGTTCACCTTCGACGTCTTCTTCTTCCCGGCCTTCGTCTTCCCGCGGATGGCGAGCATGCCCGCCTTCTTCACTTTCCGGTAGAATCCGTCCTCTTTGAACGTGTAATTGATCTTCGTCTCGAACGTATCGTTAACGGGGTTCTCGACTGCCGGGTTGCTGGACTTGATCTCGTACTTGGGCAGGATTGAGTAGACCAGCTCAGGGTCCGGGTGGTAAGACTCGATGAAGAACTCGCCGTGCGGGTGCGAGGCTGCGTTCTCCAAGGCGCGCTCACCCCCGGGGTGGGTGGCTGCGAAGGTGCTGAGGTCGTAGAGCTTCCCGTTGATCTTCCACACCGTGAACAGCTTCGACGGCTCCGCCGCCGGCATCGCCGACGATGGCTTTTTCACCTCCTGCTTGCCTCCTTTGCCCATTTTGATGATGAAAAGTAGAAACGGTGGTTCTTTATCCTTGCGTTGTGCGGACTGGTAACACTGAATAGCGTTATTTGATGACTGTTAAAAGATATACTGCGACGATCGAATTTAGGATTCATATTGGATCGAGTACACGACGTCTGGGTTGTAGATTTGTCGCACTAACTTGGGTTGACAAATAGACTAACTGTATGGTTGTATGGTTGTATGGTTGTATGGTTGTATGGTTGTATGGTTGTATGGTTGTATGGTTGTATGGTTGTATGGTTGTATGGTTGTATGGTTGTATGGTTGTATGGTTGTATGGTTGTATGGTTGTATGGTTGTATGGTTGTATGGTTGTATGGTTGTATGGTTGTATGGTTGTATGGTTGTATGGTTGTATGGTTGTATGGTTGTATGGTTGTATGGTTGTATGGTTACATTAAATCGAGTCCACAACGTCCGGGCGGTAAGACTCGATGAAGAACTCGCCGTGCGGGTTTAGCGAGGCTGCGTTCTCCAAGGTGCGCTCACCTCCGGGGTGGGTGGCTGTGAAGGTGCTGAGGTCGTAGAGCTTCCCGCTGATCTTTCACACCGTGAACAGCTTCGACGGCTCCGCCGCCGGCATCGCCGACGACGGCTTCTTCACCTCCTGCTTGCCTCCTTTGCCCATTTTGATGATGAAAAGTAGAAACGGTGGTTCTTTATCCTTGCGTTGTGCGGACTGGTAACACTGAATACTGACTGTTAAAAGATATACTGCGACGATCGAATTTAGGACTCATATTGGATCGAGTACACGACGTCTGGGTTGTAGATTAGTCGTACTAACTTAGGTTGACAAATAGACTAGTGCGCCCATACGTGTACTGAAGACTGGGTGTGTGCCGAAGGCATGAAACTACTCGTCTCGTTCTGAGACCATGAGCGTGCCTATTCGTGCTCGTCTCGTTCTGAAGTCACGAGTGTGAGTGTGTCCATGCGTGTTCGCCTCGTACTAGACATGAGTGCGTCCATATGTGTACTGAAGACTCGGTGTGTGTGCCGAAGGCATGAAACTACTCGTCTCGTTCTGAGACCATGAGCGTGCCTATTCGTGCTCATCTCGTTCTGAAGCCACGAGTGTGAGTGTGTCCATGCGTGTTCGCCTCGTACTAGACATGAGTGCGTCCATATGTGTACTGAAGACTCGGTGTGTGTGCCGAAGGCATGAGACTGCTCGTCTCGTTCTGAGACCATGAGCGTGCCTATTCGTGCTCGTCTCGTTCTGAAGTCACGAGTGTGAGTGTGTCCATGCGTGTTCGCCTCGTACTAGACATGAGTGCGTCCATATGTGTACTGAAGACTCGGTGTGTGTGCCGAAGGCATGAAACTACTCGTCTCGTTCTGAGACCATGAGCGTGCCTATTCGTGCTCATCTCGTTCTGAAGCCACGAGTGTGAGTGTGTCCATGCGTGTTCGCCTCGTACTAGACATGAGTGCGTCCATATGTGTACTGAAGACTCGGTGTGTGTGCCGAAGGCATGAGACTGCTCGTCTCGTTCTGAGACCATGAGCGTGCCTATTCGTGCTCGTCTCGCGCTGAGGCCATGAGGATGCTTATTCGTGTTCGTCTCGTACTGAGCACAGAAATGCGTCCATGGGTGGACCGAAGATGCTGGATGTGTCCGCGGATTCGTCTCGTGAACGTAAAAAAGGACAAAGACGCCGCAGTTATTCGGAGCGTGTGTGCAGGGTGTAAGTGGGAAGAATCGCGAGGGGGGAAAATGTTTCTTGGGTTTGAAGAGCGCGTGGTGCTTGCACCACTGAGGCCAGGTTATTTAACCGCGGATTTAGTGAAGGATTGTTCAGAAAACGGTCGCGAGCGAAACCCGACCAGGTAACGACCATTTCACTGTCTTCTTTGTTTTGTGATGCGAACATCACGAGGTGCTGTCCGAAGACACCGCCCACGTGAGCACTGTTAAGCATTGAGTTCTTTTAAGTACATGAACCACATGGATTAGCATGCACTGTGTCGCCGCTTAAGGTTACTTTATGACGTCGTCACCTGTCATTGCGTCGTCAAGGTCGAGTACTTGTGGCGCCAGGGGCGCTGGGCTTTCTTGCGGTTCTGGAGATTGCGTGGGGGGGCACAGGTGCGGACAGGCTTGCACGTTTTTCACTCTCGAGGGCACCGGAGTGCTTGGGGACGTCGGACGTTTCTGGTAGCTGCTTGCTTTAAGGGCCTTCTTCTTTTTTCGTTGCACCCCTGACTCGGGTGTGGTCGCCTTCGCCTTCTTCCGCTTGCGGCCGGCGATCGGGCTCTCCTTCGGGGTGCCGAGCACCCTCTTCTTCAACGCTGGTCGTTCGCCGGTCCCTGGCGTTGGTGGCGGCCTCTTGGCCGCCCGTCCGGTCGTCGCCGTCTTCTGCTTCACCACGGCGGGCGGTGCCTGCGCCGCGCGCTTTCCCGCCGGTGTTTCTCGTTGTACGCCCACCTGGGTGGGTGAGAGGGGTCTCTTCTTCTTTTTGCTGTGTCCGGGGGTTGCCGGGGCGTTCGGTTCGTTGGGTTGGTGGTGGCCGCGGCGGCAGCACGCTGCCGGTCTCCTCTGCGCCAACGTAGGGAGCCCCCTGCATTCCTGGCAGGTTCCTCTGCCATGCGTGCGGCAGGCATGATGCCCGCTGCGGCAGCACGCCGCCGCCGTCTTGCACTCGCCGCATTTCGTCGTGCTGTGCTCCACGCACACCGCGATCGGCTGCCCATCGTCAGCGTGGTGATGGTGCCGACAGCACATCTCTACCGTGGGCACGTCCCTTCGGACGAGTGCTCGACACGCCTCACACTTCCCCTTGTGGTGGGTCGCGCAGGTGACGAGCGCCTTCTCTACTCCGACACCCGGCATATGCACGGGGTCGGGGTGCAGCTGTGGTGGGGCAGGCAGGGCCCACCTCGCCGCTCTCTCGGCCGTCCAGTCCGGGTACGTCGGGAACTGCGTCCCTACATCGCTTCCCTTCACCTGCTCTTCGAGGATCGTCCCCGTGTGTGCCTCGCGAAAGCGGGGCCTGGGCCGCACCCCCGATATCCCCGTGATGCCCATGAACGACAGCGACGTCGTCGGGCATACTCTCTCGCCTCGCTCGCAACTCCCCAGCCCTTGCTGTGTCGCCAGCTTGTCCAACGCGCTGATCATGCAGCGCAGGACGTTTCCTCGCTCCCTCACCCCCTTCGGTGCATTCTCGTGCAGCGGTATGCTGAGGCCTGAAAAGAGTTCAAAGTCGATGGCAAGCTCTAGCATTGACGCCTGCCCGTTCTCGGTCCACTCCATGTCTGACAGCCACGCTACCAACGCATAAAACGTCGGTAGCCCCCAGGCCTTGTTCCGCTCCCACGCCCATGCCGGGGCAATCCGCGCAAAGGGGTGGTCGAGCTTCTCGGCAGGCATCGCATCCGCTCTCGACCAGGGGGTCGTGGGGTTCCTGGCTACCCAGCCTCGTGCTTCGAGCCCTGCCCGCTCCGCAAGGATTTCAGCCATCATCTCCTGGAGCCGCCTCGAGAAGTGGGCATTTTCGGGTACTACCACTCCGTGTTCCAGCGTGCATCTGGGCCAGTCGGCGCGGTTGGCCGCCATCAGCTCGGCATGTGCCTCTCGTCGCCGTATGTGCGAGTACGCTCCGCAGTCCCAGAATACGTGTTTCTCGTCCTCGGTGTCGCCGCTTCCACAGTGCTTGCAGCTGGGCGCCTGCGGCTCAGCTCCGGCCTGTCTCATCCGCGACGTGAACTCAGCCGTGTTCACTCCTCCCGCCAACGCTACACGTATAAGCCTCGCGGTGTGCGCGGGACATTCACGCATCCTCCAGAAGGAGTTCGTCCGCTCCAAGTCGGCTCTCTGTACACCCTCAAATCCCGGCCGCCTCGCTACCAGACGGGACCACGTCTTCGCCCTCAAATCCGCCCTCACTTCATGCCCCCTCTTCGAGGGTGTCGAGGCTATCGGGTCAAATATTGCACCATTCCTCAGCGTGCGAGACAGGGGCCCTGGTCCCCATACGTGTCCACACTCCTCCATGCTCTTCATCGCCAGTCCAACTGGCCCCAGGGGTAGGTCCTCCTCGGCGTACCTTCCCCGGATGCTCTCCATCAGAGGCAGAAGTCGTGGCAACCTCTCGCACGCCGCGTAGAACGCCGTCGTCACCCTATATGCTAGGCATGTACTGGGGTCCGTCAGGTGGCCCTTCTCCTGAAAATTTAGGACCATCTCCCTCGCGCGCTTTGGGTTGGACCCACCCCAGATCAGTCCCATCACCGACGTCGTCAGCCGTTTCATTGCCACCTTCGACACCGGCGCGAAAGAGCAGCCTGACAGCGCCGCCGGCAGCACATTCGACTGTACAATCCGGACCCGCTTCTCGTACCGGAACGGCGCATGGCGGAGGCCTTCCGCCAGGGCAGCCGCCTTCTCCACCCTCTCCGAGTCGGACCTTTCTGTCCTATTCTTCGCCGTCGAGACTAGGGCCCCCAGGCACGTGACAGATTTGCCAAACCGCAGCAGCGCATCCACGCTGCGGAGTCTGAGCGTCGACTGATGCCTACGTCTCGTCGAGAAGGCGACCGTTTTCTGGAGGTTCAGCTCCATTCCGGTGAGCGTGCAGAACTCGTCTACCACGTCCACCCCCTTTTGCAGGGCGGCCTCCGACAGCCGCGATAGCAGCGTGGCATCGTCCGCGTACGACTTTGGGCTCACCCCCTCCGCTTCTTTCTTGACCGCCTTCATCACTACCGACAGCAGGGCATTGATGAGGATGACGGATACAGGGCACCCTTGAAGGATACCATTGGTCACACTAAACTCCCTGCCCACCCCTAGAGGCAGCTTGAAGCGTCTCGCGAGCAGTCTGTAGATCGCCCTCAGCGGCTTGAGAACCCGATTGTGCAACCCTAAGTCCCCGGCCAGGCGCAGCACTATCTCTCGCGGGACCATGTCGAAACATTTCCGGAAGTCCAGCGCCACTCCGTAGAGCGGCTCTCCATCTAGCAAGGCGTCCTCCATCTCGAGCCCTATCTCCATCAGGACGTCCTCGATACGGTGACCCGGTCGAAAGCCCTTCTGTCCTTCTTCGATCCACTTCTCCTGCCACAGGACTATGTCCGCAAGCCTGCGGCACGCCCATAGGCGGTACACAGCGGACGTGACGGTTATTGGCCTCGTGTGCAGCGGGTCTTGGCTCTCATCCTTCGGCACCATCGACACCAGGGCAGTTGTCATGCTCGCCGGCCAAACCCCAGTCACTTCGACCAGGTTCATGACATCCGCTAGCGCATTCAGCAGGGGAAGCGGCAACTCCCGCAGTTCAGCCATGCGCCAGCCATCCACGCCTGACGCGCTTTTCTTCGGCTTCTTCCTTAGCAGAGTCCGCAGCTCCTCCCCCGTGATCGTCCCGGGTTCCATCAAGTGTGTGTCGATGTGCTCCTGGAACCGATCCCGAAACGGTCCGTACTCCGGCTCTGGCCGGTCCTTGTATTTACGCAGGATAGCGTCCCACGCAGTGTGCAACACCTCGTCCATCTCGTCCACATTTGCAGTCATCTTCGCTCCGGTGCGCAACACACCCGACGGCTCAGCGCGACCGGCGCAGACGGTCGCTAGACATCGTCTGCTCGCGTCCGCCCTCTCGTTAAGCTTGTCTCGGTACTTCGTAAACCTGGCCGCAGATCCTTCCCTTCCGAGCCTACTCGTCTCTTCCCGCAACGCTGTGAGCAGCTGCTTCGCCTTCTCATGATCCGGAAACCCCCCTGCGCCTTGGTCGCCCACCATGCACGCTTGTGCCAGCCGCTTGCAGTTCTGCCAGCAGAGGGACACCTCATGTGGAACAGCTTCCGGCCCGCGACGTTGCGCGAGGTAGCTGCAGATGCGTTCCATCCGGTGGATGGCCTTTCTAAGCCGTAGCTGCCTGCTGTTCGCTGCCCCCGACCCGTCGGTCGCAGTGCCCGCCGTGACACAGACCCTCCTCGGCAATGTCTTCATCCCCCGGCCGGTACCCCTTCCTCTCTCTTCCACAGGGACGGCGAATGCATCCTGCAAGTACCGCTCACTGACCCGTGACCACTCGAGCCAGGCCTCTTCCACCCGCTGCGCCGCCAATCGTTCCGCGAATTCGGAGTTGGCCAGTCTCTGTACGGCTTCCCTGTCGGCTTCTGCTTCCGAGAGGTCCCACTTGGACCCCCCCTCTGTCGGGATCTCCCGCGGCACCTTAAATCGCCACACGCTTTGGCGCAGCGCTGCAATATCCAGGGTCACTGTCACGAGCCGGTGTCCCGGTACGTTCACCGCGGTGGTGACGCATTGACGGAATGCACACGCCGCTATGCGGTTGAGGAGTATGCGGTCGATCCTCGTGCCTGACGTCCGGGCGCTGGTAAAGGTCGGTGGCGGAGGCGTGTTCCCGGTGCGCGCATGGTGCAGTTCCGCTGCGTCGGACCATCCGTTCCTAAGTGCCTTCCGCAGAACAGGGGACCGATCTTCTTCCGTGTTGAGGTCTCCCATCACCAGTATGGGGACGTCGCCGAGGCTGTCTGCCGCCGCAAAGAGGACCTTCTCCAGCATGTCCTCACGTTCCTCGTTCTCCGCCCTCCCGTTTCCTGATGGGCAGTAGACATTGAACACGTGCACGAAGGTGCTGCCGGTCCCTGTTGCGACTACAGTATGGCTTACCCGGTCCGGGGACCGTAACGCCACGTGCGAGAGCGCTGCCAACGTGTCGTACGCCGGTATCGGCCTCTGTACTAGAGTGCAGAGTCCCCCGTTCGCAGCGTTCGTCGTCGAGCGACTACCGGAGCTTCTACAGAGTCTCCCGGGAGGTGGCGGACCCCAGTGGCAGCACCAATTCCGTAGGTATTCCTCCGCCTGTGCCCGTTTGCATCGAAGGAGTGTGACCTCCTGGCAGCAAAGAAGGTCGGCTTCCACCGCGTTAACCGCTACTATGTACTGCAGCATGCTGGTCACGTTGAGCGTCGCGAACTTCATCTCCGTGCGGCCGGGACCAGGGTTCTGTTCGACGTCCCCAGCTGTTAACAGCCGCTCTCGTGCAGATCCTCTGACTGATTCTTCTGTTCTTTTACTGTTACATAAATGCGTAGGGTTGGACTGTTGATGGGGGGGATGGGTGAGTGACTGTGGGGGGGGTGGGGGGGGCATTGTGGGTGGATCCAGCGTACCTTGTTCTCCTCTGGTGGGGGAGGAGCAGCGGGCCCTTCCCTCGTGCACAGCTCTGTAGGTGAGCGAGACCCTGTCGTGTGTGACATCACCGGGACGGATCCCGTGTGTCCACAGGTTCCTGGCCTCGCCCTCCATGTGGCACAGAGTGCCGGCTGGCAGCGGGGTTCTCACTCTTTGGGTCCCCCTCTCCCACTCCATGACCGTGTCACTCAGTAGCGAAACAGTCGCAACCCTCGGTCCAAGTTCTTGCTGGTCTTTATGGGGGTTTATCCCCACTCCCTTCCGGTACCAGTTGGCCAGCAACTGGTCCGGTTCCCACCCCAGACGGTCACGTATGACATCCGCAGCTTCTCTCAGGGGCCCCTCGGGGATCCCCCGCTCCAGTTTGACCGGGGGTCCGCCCTGTCGATAGGCGTGCCCCCACTGCTGGGTTTCCCTGCCATGCCCTCCCCCCAGCCTTCCCCAGGGGGCTTCCGGTCTGAGCTCGGGGACCCGGCTCAGCCTCTCCAGGAGGTCCCGAGGGATCGTCTGGAAGCTGAGCCCGGGAATGGGTCCATCCTCCCTGCTTCGGGGGGGCTTGCTCCCGGGTCTTTGCCCCTCGCCGTAAGTCGGCCGCGGATGTTGGTCATTGTGGGGGGTTTGTTTGTGCGCAATGTCGGGCCCTCGGGGTAAAACTCCCGGACGACTGAGGCCTGGCGCGTCGAGAGAGGGGGAGAAAGAAGAAGAAGAGGGTCTGCCGCCCCCTTCGCGCATTGCTGCGTGATCGAACTGCCTAGTAGCGTTGCTAGGACTCGGCAGCCCGAACGAGGGCCTCGGTCCTCCGGTGGCCCGGGGATCCTGATGCAGTCAGCCACTGCCAGCCTTCTCCCTGGTGCGGTAGCATTCGTGGCACACTCTGGCACCACACGCGCACTTCCTCTGCAGCGTGTTCTTCCCCTTCCCTCCGTTGCAGCGGCTGCACTTCCAGGCCACCTTCGTCTTCTCCACGTCATCGCCCCAGTTGTGGACGTGCGCATCGACCTGCATCTCGCCTTCCGCACTTCCCGCGGCTTCGCCTTCCATCTCGCCCGCCTTCCGCTTCGCGCTCGGCGCCACGTCCTCCTGCCGAGCCGCCGGTGGGGCATCCTGTTCCCCCTGGGGTAGCCGCGCGTTGGGGATGCGGCCCTTCCAATGCTTCGTACCGCTAGGTACGTCGCCGACCCTCACCCTCCGGATGTAGAGCGGCGTCCTGTTCGCCCTCTTCACCACCTCGGCTGGCGGGTCCGTGCTGGCGTTGACCACCAGGTTGGTGCGCCTGCCTGTCACGAAGCACTTCGTGACCCGGCAGTCCCACTGCACCGCACGCAGTGCGGCGAGCATCTCCTCCTGATGCTCACCGACCTCGCTCTCCACCAGGAACCTCGCCTCGGGGGGGCCCTGGCGCTCCGGCGCTGCCAAGGAGCCGGCCCTGTCGATGAGCGTCCTGCGGGCCGCCGGGTTGCTGGCGGAGTAGCGCACCCCGTACCGCGTCCTCGCCGCTGCCACCCCGAGCGCGTCGGCGTGTCCGGCGATCTCCATCGCCTGCTCCAGCTTGGCATCCTCCGCCAGCCACACGACGGGGTGCAACTCGTTGCCATTGACGAAGGATGGCGCGGCCCAGTACACGCCCCCCTTGCCGCTGGAGCGCAGTAGAGTCGGCGCCTCGCGCGTCGTGACCCGCACTGACACCGTGTGCCGCGTCGACGTGCAACGGTGGTTAAACCGATGCCTCCTCTCGATGGTGACCCCCGCGGCCGCCGCTGCTCTTCGACACAGCACGTCTGCTGCTCCTGCTCCCGTCGCGGCACTCTTCAGCGAGGTGCGTGTCTTCTCGTCGACGTCCTTGTACATTACTGTACACCACATGACCGTGGTCGCATCTCCCACCTCGACCTCCTTCGCGATCGGTACACGCCCGACGTCGGCTCCACCCCACTGCGTCACGTAACACGACGCCTCCGTGCCGTTGTCGAATCTGACGATCCGCTCCCGACTCTCGTCCGTCAGCCTGCCCGGCGTCACCAGCGCGACCCTAAGGTCCTTCGCCTCCATCTCCAACAGCTCTCGGTACCCCGCACCAAGCTGCTCCCCCGTTTCCTTTCTTCCGGCGTAGACCACCCCCTGCCGGATGTCTTCCGCCTTCTCCGCCTCGACCACCTCGACATGCCAGTCGCATGGCCTCAGCCTCTTTCCGCGGCTGACTCCCGGCGCTTTCACGTATCCGCCCCTCGCCTGCGGACTTCTCGTCACCACGTTCGCCCATGTCACGCCCGGCCGCTGCGTTGCGTCCTCCCGGTCAGTCTGCACGTCGCGGGCGTCGTCGGCCCTCGTCTCCTTCGCCGCCGGTGTCGCCGCCGTCTGCTTCGCAGCCTGCTTCCGCCCTGCCTTCGCAGGCTGCGTCTGCTCTGCCTTCACGGGCTGCCCCGCCGCCTTCTCCGCAAGAACGAGCAGGATCTTGACGATCCCGTACGCGGCGCTGATGTCCGCCTCGCTCACCGCCTTCTCCGCAAGGTGCTGCGCCCTCGCGATGAAGCGTTGGAGCTCCTCCATCCCGTGGGGAGGCTGGCCTTCTGTCTTCTCTGATTCTCTCTGTTCTCTCTCTTTTTTTTTTTTTTTTTTTTTCTTTTTTCGTATCTTTCCGCGCTTTCTTGGTGTGTTGCTTTCACCGGAGGGGTCCGGTACCGTATGTTTCCTAACAAGCCCGAGGGAGCTTGCCGGCGACCACGGTAAGCCACCAATAAAGTACAGACTGTTTAGCATTGAGTGTTAAGCAGCGGTTGCCAGATACTCCCGTAGCACCTATTCACGGGTTTGCAGGGGTAAAAAGGAAGCCCGGGTTGGGGAGGGTGGTGGGTTTGGTGCGGGGGGGGGGGGGGAGAAGGCCAGAAAAATACAATTTCGCCCCGGGGAGCACAGGGGGAGAGCGGCACGGTCAACCGCAGCATACAAAGCTTGCGTAGGGATTCGCACAGTGCCGATACCCCCCCTCCGCTCTGTCCTGTGACTAGCTGACTCCCGCGAGTTTGTGCGTCGCGAAAGGATTGGGCTTCAAGGTCCTCCAGGCCTTGGTGCATTTGTTTGGGGAATCGTAGGTGCTTGCCAAAAGCCGACGGTTCGAAGTGTCACACATCGTGCGAAGCGACCGCCAATGCGCATTGTGCCACGCGGGATGACATCGACCACCGGTTTCACAATTTCACGGAGGTGGTTGATGCACCACGAAGGCCGACAACGAAAGAGAGAGAGAGAGACGAGTTAGAGTGCAGGGACCATCTCTCCGGGGAGTATCCGGTCGCCTCACTACCCAGTTCCATCCATGGGGAAGAAATGCGTAGTTTTGTTTTATTCTTTTACTTGTTAGTTGTCGACAACTTGTTTTGTGTTGAGGTGTCATTCAGATGTAAATCTAAAGCCGCACGTCAAATTTTGTTAAGCAGCGGCTGCCAAAACTTGCCGTGACACCTATGATCAAAGTAAGTAGGAAAGGAGAAAGGTTGTATAAAAAAAAGAAATGGGGGTAGGTGATATTTTTTCGACCCTCGTAGCTCGCTGGGTCAGGCGCGCCAGGTAGGTGCTGGGCTAATTTCGGTCTGGGCTTGGGCTTGGGGGGGGAAAAGCTGTAAGTGACCAGGTTGCTTCCTTGTCAGCCCTCATCGCAATGGTCGTCATCATCCAGCTTTGGCCTTGTGCCAGGGTAGGCAATAACTCAAAAACAGATCCTGCGTAGAGTACAGTCTTCCCACAACGGCTTCTCGCAGCCTTCGGGGTGTGGCTGGTTGAAGAAATGCGTGGTTTGTTTAATTCTTTTAGAGTTAAAGTTAGCATGTTGTCGAAAACAAACAAGTAATTCTTTTACTTGTTTGTTTTCGACAACATATTGTGGTTGAGGTGTCATTCAGATGTAGATCTAAAGCCGCCCACGTCAATTTTTTTGTTAAGCGGCGGCTGCCAAAACTTGCCGTGACACCTATTTGATGCAAGGTAAAGGAGAAGGTTGGGAGTAATTGGGAAGTTGATCCTTTGTTGGGAGCCTCGTAGCTCGCTGGGTCAGGCGCGCCAGGTACGTGCTGGGCTAATTCCTGTCTGGGCTCGGACTGTGAAGTCCTCTTGGGTTTCCGTCGCAAGTTCTCTCGTGTATGCCTACACCGAACCAGTTTGCGAACGTGAAAGCCATGTTTCCCTTTGGATGATGTTTCCCCACCCTAGTGCACACTGCACAGCCATATGAACACCCCTCTTTCACTCTTCGCGTGGAACCCGCACAGGCATATCAACACTCTCTCTTCACACACAATCTGCAAAGGGCCTCGCAATGCCGTTGTACCAGCCGCCCGAGAAAAAGAAGAAGAAGCGTGAAAACGGGTTTTTGCCTGGGGGCTTTTCGTGTTATTCTGCAGATGCTTTGAGCTATCTTTGTGTCTATGCTTTCAGTCGTCTTCTTAACCATGGTTAAGTGCGCAAATGGTGTCCGCCGAAGCTGGTAAAGCTTCGGCGCCGCCTACGTTATGTTTGTTTAGCATTAAGTTCTTTTAAGTACATGAACCACATGGATTAGCATGCAATGTTGTTTAGCAGCGGCTGCCAAACATCCCGTGACACCGCACAAGGTGGTAAGGAAGAAACAGCAACAAAGCAACTTGGAGGACGCGCTGGGGATCTTCTACCGTCAACCCCGACAGCCCCGCCCAAGCCGTCCCGGGATGAGGCGGTCACTCGATCTTTCCCAGCGCTGGCGGCATCTGTTGTCCACTGGAACTTCAAGTGGATCCACTCCCAGTTCCGGAAGCCCCGGCCCCGCGGGGCTGCGGGCTGAGCCTCGGGGTCGCCGCGAGGCTATGTTACACATGGCAGGATTGACGCTAGAAGGGTCGTCACTTGATGGCCTTCGTGCACGTATAGAGGAAGTAGTGCGGGTAGTCATCGACGACTTGCTCCTCGGGCACGGAGCCGGTGCCGTAGTCCTTCGGGATCGTGTCGACGGTGGCCGACGGTGAATTGGCATGCGCAATACACATGGCGGGATTGACGCTAGAAGGGCCGTCACTTGATGGCCTTCGTGCACGCGTAGAGGAAGTAGCGCGGGTGGTCATCGACGGCTTGCTCTTCGGGCAGGGAGCCGGTGTTGTAGTCCTTCGGGACCGTGTCGAAGGTGGCCGACGGTGAATTGGCATGTGCAATATACAGTGCGCTCACTGTATGCTACATTTTTGGTGCTCTGCTGTTACACATGGCAGGATTGACGCTAGAAGGGCCGTCACTTGATGGCCTTCGTGCACGCATAGAGGAAGTAGTGCGGGTGGTCATCGACGACTTGCTCCTCGGGCAGGGAGCCGGTGCCGTAGTCCTTCGGGACCGTGTCGACGGTGACCTGCCACGGGAGGTGCGGCGCGGTGTAGAGCTGCCGCTCCTGCCGCGCGCTGTGCGACAGCGACAGAAACACGCCGCCGGGCTTCAGCATCCGGACCACCTCCGCTATCACGCGGCCGCCGGAGCGCTGCGCCGCCGAGCTGTCTGTGCCGCAAAGGCACGAGTCGAGGGTTGCCTTGTCGATGATGCAATCGAACGTGCCAGGCGGGAAGGGCAGGGACCGTAAGTCCTCTGCTATGTAGCTGACCCCCTCGCGCCTTCCGACTCGATCCCGCATCGCCTGGACCACAGTTGTGCTGAAATCGACGCCCACGACGTTCGTGAACCCCGCGTTGTCGTACAGGTCCTCGCACAGGGTGCTGTTCCCGCAGCCGGCGACCATCACCCGGCTCCCCTGCCGCATCCACTTCTTCAGCACCGTGCACAGCGCCGCGTACCCTACGTACCACTCGTACGGCTTCGGATTCGCCTCGTACCGAGCTTCCCAGTAGTCTTTGTTGCTGTAGTGGGCCATATCATCAACTGCTCACGTGTCCGTGCAGTGTTGGGACTGTGCGGAGGGTTAGCCTAAATGTGTTTGCTCGCGGGCGCACTAGTGGAACTCAGTTTTGCTTTGGCAAATTTCGTGTAGGACGCTGCCAACCAGTGATTATTGGCCCTGCGGAGGGTTTGCCTAAAAAGTGTTTGTGCGTGCGCAACAAGCGGAACTCGGTTTCTTTTTAGAGTTGAAGTTCGCTTGAAATTCCGGGGTTTTAGGGTCTCCGTGTGACCGTTCATGAAGGGGTTCTCTTAGAGCAAGAAAGGGCTATGTGGTTACGGGTTGTATATTTAGTGCACGCTTTCGTTATGGGTTATGGCTAGCCATGTCCGGGACTGTTTGTGACCGACACCAAGTACATTCCTTCGTGGAGTGTAGTCTTGGGCCCCCCACGTTCTACAAGTTGAGCATTGAGTTCTTTAAGGTGCAAGTGCCATCAAGGCAGGCGAGCACTAGTTGAGCAGGGGTTGCCTTGTAGCCGTACCGGTCTGTTGTCCGCGTTTATATGTATTTTCTCGCAGTGTGGTACTTGGGTTTCGCGACACTTGCGGTGCTTCACGTGGTGCGGGTTGTTTCCGCCCTAACATAAGGTTTTTTGATAGATTTCATGTAGGACGCTGCTAACTAGTAATTCCTAGCCCCAACGACTCGTGACGACCAAATACGTGAACCCCGCGTTATCGTACAGGTCCTCGCACAGGTTGCTGTTCCCGCAGCCGGCGACCAGCTCCCTGCCGCATCCACTTCTTCAGCACCGTGCACAGCGCCGCGTACCCTACGTACCACGCATCCACTTCTTCAGCACCGTGCACAGCGCCGCGTACCCTACGTACCACGCATCCACTTCTTCAGCACCGTGCACAGCGCCGCGTACCCTACGTACCACGCATCCACTTCTTCAGCACCGTGCACAGCGCCGCGTACCCTACGTACCACGCATCCACTTCTTCAGCACCGTGCACAGCGCCGCGTACCCTACGTACCACGCATCCACTTCTTCAGCACCGTGCACAGCGCCGCGTACCCTACGTACCACGCATCCACTTCTTCAGCACCGTGCACAGCGCCGCGTACCCTACGTACCACGCATCCACTTCTTCAGCACCGTGCACAGCGCCGCGTACCCTACGTACCACGCATCCACTTCTTCAGCACCGTGCACAGCGCCGCGTACCCTACGTACCACGCATCCACTTCTTCAGCACCGTGCACAGCGCCGCGTACCCTACGTACCACGCATCCACTTCTTCAGCACCGTGCACAGCGCCGCGTACCCTACGTACCACGCATCCACTTCTTCAGCACCGTGCACAGCGCCGCGTACCCTACGTACCACTCGTACGGCTTCGGATTGCTGTATGTTTGTGCGTACCGGTTGATTGACTTAAAGGGCGTGGTCCCGCCTTCAGCAGCCCAGGGCCTCTCCCCTCCCACCTAGCATGTGTTCTCAGAGTCATCGCTACTGCGCTTGAGCTTCCTGGAGAGAAGAAGAACCCACAGCAAAGCAAGTAGACGGGATAGGCATAGTGATGCTGTATGGTAACGCTGTGGCAGTCCCAGGGCGTTTCCGCGTTCACATCGCTATCCCAATTCGTCATCAGGTTGGGAACTCTGATCGGCCACAAAACACATGCCACTTTTTCCGAGCCGCGTGCTGATGCGTATCTGTGTGCAATACAGAAAAATGTGCGCTACTGTTGCCCGCCCATCGGTATCATTACTCGAAAAAGCTGCGCAAAAAGAAAAGAAACTGGCGATCGGCATCGAAGAAGCTTGCTTGGGAGACAGAAACCGAGGCGGCGAAGTTAGAGCGAGGGATAAGGGCAACAGGAGGAAATACTCGGGGGGCCGCCCAGCGCGCAATACTGACGGAGGGGGATCGCAAGAGCGTGCTTGGAATGGATATGTGCTCAACACCGCACTGGTCCCGTCTGCGCCGTGTTTCGGTTCTTTAAGCCACAGGCGGACCATCATCGGCGCGGTACCTGAGTGTCTGCAGACAGGACAGCGGTGTGAGTCTGGTTTTTCAGGCGGCTGTTCGTAGCTCGTCACAGCCAGGACCACCCTTGCTACTGAGGAGGCCCTTACAACCGTGTCTGAGCGACCAGATAAAAAAATCAGGGCCCCCGCCCCGATTGTGACTGCGACTCGCCAGGCAGCGCTGGCTTGTGACAGGACAGCGGCGTGAGTCTGGTTCGTCAGGCGGCTGTTCGTAGCTCGTCACAGCCAGGACCACCCGTGCTACTGGGAGGAGGCCCCTACGACCGTGTCTGAGCGATCCAGTGTTCGCGCTAAGGAAAAAAGCGGCTGATTTCAGCCGGAAATACTCGAGGGACTGCCTTGTGCTCATTTCGAAGGAGGCTAGAGGGGGAGAAAACAATACAACTACAAAGTGGGTATTTTTTGTTGAACGCTTACGCCCGCCACTAAACCCAGATTTACCTGTGTGTCGTGTGACATTTACCTCCTTTGATCTATCGCGACTGGCAGTCTCCTCGAGCATTTCCTACAAAGCAGGTGCCAGGTGCTTATACAAAAAGAAAAAAAAAAACTTGAATAACTGACCGGCTGATACTCAGCCGGCTTATTTTTGGGAGGTCTGCCGATCAGAAGGGGTTTACGACAACATCTTGCCGGCGCATCAACCTGATTGAGCGGCATGGCCAAAGCTTACACTGTTGAAAATCGGCTGATTTGTGCGAGTCGGGCTCGAAATTTAAACAGCCGGCAAGCCGGCTGATCGCGCGCACACTGGATCGATCAGATATAGGGCAACAACCAGGAACACACTGGTAGGTGAGCAGCGACACCTCCCGAAAGTGAGCCAAGGGCGAAGGACGTATCAGCGGCTGCTGCGGCAGTTGCCCGGTGGCAACCCCACACGCAGAACGCGGGTAAGGGGAACGTGCTTTCCCAACTACATTGAAGCCCCTTCCCGACCGTAGCATCCGAGGAAGGTGCAAACATGGAGGGTGCTGCGGTAGCCATGCATGGGTCTTGGGCGCGTGCCTCGTGCAGGGCGGGTGCTTTGTGATCCGCCGCGAAGTTCTCTCCTGGTGCAATCCGGAGAGACCGGCGTCGAGTTTCGGCTCACAGCCGGTTCCCTCGGGCGGCAACCTTAAGGGAGAGAGAGCGCCAGACACAATCCATCCTAAAAAGGACCACACACTGGAGCGATCCGATAAAAAGCTCAGGGCCGCCGCCCCGATTGTGACTGCGACTCGCTAGTGCTCGCAGCGCTGGCGTGTCTTCTTTTTACGGCCCAGCGCGCATTGCTGACGGAGGCAGGTTGTAATAGCGGAGCTTTCTGGAAAGTGCATGACCGCACACTGCGCCGTGTTTCGGTCCTTTAAGCCGCCGACGCACAAGGCGGACCAGGGACCTGAGCAGGGCGCAGACAGGAGAGTGACGTGAGTCCGTTCAGGTGGCTGTTCGTAGGCCCGGGACATCCCATGCCACGAGAGCACAGAGGAATTTCATTGAACGCCTTCCGCTCCGGCGCCGTGCTGGCACGTTTTCGTTGGCTTCGCTTAACATTTCTTTCTGGAAAGTGCATGACCGCACACTGTGTTCTGTCTGCGCTGTGTTTCGGTCCTTTAAGCCGCCGACGCACAAGGCGGACCATGACAGCGCGGGACCTGAGCAGCCGGCGCAGACAGGAGAGTAACGTGAGTCCGTTCAGGTGGCTGTTCGTAGCGATCGCCGCGGCCCGGGACATCCCATGCCACGAGAGCACAGAGGAATTGCATTGAACGCCTTCCGCTCCGGCGCCGTGCTGGCACGTTTTTCGTTGGCTTCGTTTAACATTTTCGCGCGCGGCCCACAAGCTTTCCCTCAGTGCTATGTAAAAAGAAAACGGCAACTGCAAGATGGGTCCTTCTGCTGTTGAACGCTTGCAACCCCAGCCCCCCAGCAACACGATGGATACAAGACCCAGATTCGCCTGTGCCTGGTGTGCGGGGGGTTGCAGCCTTGTTTCTTCCTTTGCAACTCGCCCGAAGCGGCCAGCTGGAGTACTTTTCCACCAAGTGGGAGGCTTGCTCAAAAAGGGGGAAGAAAAGGATCGCGAGGACGTCAGAGTCCGAACCTGCCCTTTCATAGCCCGGTAGGCCTTCTTGCATGTTGTGCCCGCAATGAAGTGTCAGCTTGGAACTGTTACAAACAAGAAGAACCCAACTGGCTAATCAAACCACAGCATTTCGCTTCATCACAGCGGTGGCGAGTGGAATGTGACTTCTGCCCAGTGCCCTGAATGTCAACGCTGAGAGTTCAGGTCAAGCGCGGGTAAACGGCGGGAGTAACTATGACTCTCTTAAGGTAGCCAAATGCCTCGTCTTCTATTTAAAGACGCGCATGAATAGGCCAATGAGATTCCTTCTGTCCCTACCTACTATCTGGCGAAACAGCAGTTTAGGTAGGGGGAAGACAAGGATCGCGTGTGTCCTCAGAGGCAATCCTTTTCCCGAAGTTACGGAATCCAGTTTGCCGACTTCCCTTACCTACATTGTTCTGTCAGCAGAAGTCATTCCACTCGCCACCGCTGTGATGAAGCGAAATGCGAAATGCTGTCGCTAAAGTAACCAGTTGGATTCCTCTTGTTCGTAACAGTTCCAAGCTGACACTTCATTGCGGAAGAAGGCCTACCGGGCTATGAAAGGGCAGGTTCGGACTCTGACGTCCACAGTACGTTGTACTTGTCATATGACAAGTACAATGACAAGTACAATCCATGACAAGTAGGTACTTGTCATATGACAAGTAAGTTGCGCCACATTCCGGATATCCGTAGAACACCGGTTCTGGCTTGGGCTCTGCCCTGTTCACTCGCCGTTACTAGGAGCATCGCTGTTGCTAGCTTCGGGGCACTCGTGCAATAATTCGGGAAGCTCGTTGTGTACAATGGCCCATTATCTACTGTAGGTAAATAGCTATTTCCTCCACCCTCCCTTGCTGTTTGTATACGAGGCCGTGCGGCCCCTGTTACCCTCGCGCGCGGGTTGTCACTAGCTTTGTTGCCGCCGCTTTAGTGGCGAGGTCCGGGAGATTTGGGGTTCCCACCCTCCGTCCCCCCGTGACCTCCTGGGATGGCCTATTCTCTCACACATGGTCATCTCGGGGGGCTACCACATCGTACGTTAGACCCTTGTTTTCCCCTTTTTCTGTATTCCAGTTAAACTTGCAGTAGCAGCATTCTCCTAATGCAGGAGTGAGTAGGAGACGGAGAATTCCCTCTTCAACTCCAGCTTCATGCGGGAGTGAGCACACGTAGAAATCCCTCTTCAACTTCAGCTTCTGAGGCTGAACTCTACCGTGTACTGTAAAACAGCAAGAGCTGTCGGATTCGACCCTCCTTAAAGGAAGCATGGCGCCTCGCCTCCCCTCCTCTCATATGGTAGCGGGCGTCTCCAGGCTGCAGAGGCGCGTGGTGCAGTTGCGGCACCCGTTGCTGCGCTTCTTGTGCGCGAGCCCGCGGACTTCTTCGCGGTGGGAGCGTGAAGGAAGTACCGAAACGACCGCTCCGCAACGCAGCACCCGATCACGGGGCAGCGGTGGTCGTACTCCTTCACGCACCAGCCGCACACGCTGCAGTGAGCCCCCGCGGCGGCCGGTGCACCAGGCACATCTGGCATGGCACCACCGCCACACCACGAGGGTATCGCCGCTACCCACCAGCCCGGAGGCGAACATGGCGACGACGGTCAGGGCCGGCGCGTTGGTGGTGTATTTTCCAGTGAAACTTGCAGTAGCAGCAGCAGCAGTGTCTGCACACGTAGAAATCCCTCTTCAGCTTCAGCTTCGTGAGGCTGAGCTCCACTGTGTACTGTAAAACACCAACGGATCCGACCCTCCTTCAAGGAAGCATGGCGCCTCGCCTCCCCCCCTCTCATATGGTAGCGGGCGTCTCCGGGCCGCAGAGCCCCGCGTGGCACCCGTTGCTGTGCTTCTTGTGCGTAGGCCGCGGACTTCTTCGCGGAGGGTCATGTCCTTGCAGGACAGGGTGAGGTAGTGTGTGTAAGGTCCAGCACCCGGACATGCATGCGACCAGCCCGGAGGCGAACATGGCGACGACGGTCAGGGCCGGCACGTTGGTGCCGGCAGCATCGTCGGGTGTATTTTCCAGTGAAACTCGCAGTAGCAGCATACCTGCACACGTAGAAAACCCTCTTCAGCTTCAGCTTCTGAGGCTGAACTCTACCGTGTACTGTAAACAGCAAGAGCTGTCGGATCTGACCCTCCTTCAAGGAAGCATGGCGTCTCGCCTCCCCTCCTCTCATATGGTAGCGGGCGTCTCCGGGCCGCAGAGGCGCGTGGTGCAGTTGCGGCACCCGTTGCTGCGCTTCTTGTGCGCGAGGCCGCGGACTTCTTCGCGGAGGGTCATGTCCTTGCAGGACAGGGTGAGGTAGTGTGTGCCCATGCTGAAGGTCCAGCACCCGGACATGCATGCGACCAGCCCGGAGGCGAACATGGCGAAGACGGTCAGGGCCGGCACGTCGGTTCCGGCTGCGTCGTCCCAGTCGTGCTGGAAGACGAAGTAAGCTGACGACACGAACACGACGAGGCATTGCGCAGCGAGCAGGAGGAGCAGCAGCGTGAAGTACCGAAACGTCCGCTCCGCAACGCAGCACCCGACCACGGGGCAGTGGTGGTCGTACTCCTTCACGCACCAGCCGCACACGCTGCAGTGCGCGGCCCGCGGCGGCCGGTGCACCAGACACGTCTGGCACCACCTCCACACCACGAGGGTATCGCCGGTACCCACCAGGCCCACGTAATCATGCTCCCCCACAAGCAGGCCGTTCACCTTCGTCCCCACGTGGCTTCCGACCAGGTTCGGACCCGTCGGGAAGTCGGGCGAGACCCGCCCCCTCGGAACCACACCGGGGTCGATGCACTGCGATTTGCACAGGAGAAACACCGACACGACGAATAACACCCCGACCACGGCCATCAACCAAGGGTGGCGGTGGGCCGGGGTGAAGACGGCGTATCCGACGACGGTGACCACGTGCACCAGCTGCACGATCCACCCGCCGTAGAAGTAGGGTGTGAGCAGCAGGTCGCAGCACGCGAGTCGCCGGGCCTTACCCAGGACCGCCTCCGGCGGCCCGAAGCAGCACCCGAACGGGCCGTACATCAGCTGCGCGCTGGGCTCCGCCGGCGGCGGGACGACGCGTGTGTACGCGTTGTACGAGCTGCCATCCGCGGAGAGGTTCTCGGCGGCGGGCAGCGGCGCCTCAGCCCGCTCGATTTCGACCGCTTCTTCGTCCGGGGCCCGGCCGTGCTCGCTGCAAGGGGGCGTCCCCTCAACGTTGGCTTCTCCATTCCGCAGCATCGGCTCGCTCATGACACCTCTGCCAGCCTGCGCCTTTCTATAGTTTTCCCCCCAACGACAGCGAGTGTCAGACTAGCCCACCCGAAGGCACTTGGTTCCTGTAGGCAGGTTTTAGAATTTATTTCATCTGGCGGAAATTGATAGAGCTGGCGCTTTTTTATTTTTCGTTCTTTTCGGCCTCCTTGGGGATTATGCTTTACGCACGACTTCGACAGTCTAACCGCTGAGTCAGTTGCCTTTTGAGGCCCGTTTTCTTTTTTTTTTTTTTTTTTGAATGGAGGCAGGGCAGGGATTTATAAGGGGATTTCGGCCTAGAGCAATAGTCCATGTAGATGGACGGGTACCCGTCTTTTGCACCGGGGTGCCGAGCACGTGTTTGTCGACCCCCCAGACCCCCCCCCCCCAGTGGTGGTCCAGCCTGTCCAGCCACCCCAGCCAGCCCTGCAAAGTCGTTGAGGGCCCGAAAATTAGTGCCACCACTGTCCTCCACTGTGGATCACTATGCACCACCATGCGCTATCGTGTCACTGTGCACACCGCACTAGCGTGGATCACTGTGCATCACCGTGCATCACTGCGCACCGTGTATAGATTCCGAGCCAGATGTTCCAGAGGGTGGAGGGTGCAGCAGAGAGGTGGGAGAACCAGCAGTTGTCCGGCAAAGGGCGCGTGAGGGGGAAAACACAGCAGTTGGATTACAAGGAAGAGTTGGAGAATAAGGGCATGGGGCGTCGTGCCAACTGCTCTCTCTTTGCGGTTGCCGTGCACTGTCTCTTCCAGGAGCTGAACAACGTATGTTGCCCTAGCATGTCCTTCCTTTTCCCCGGCATTGTCCCGGCCCCATCCTGAGTTCGGCGTGATAGAATCCACCACTGCGGTTGGAAGTTCGGCTGTGTCTCGCCGGGTTGGGCCGCTTGCTCGCCTCCATGACCCCCCCCCCCCTATGACCCCCCTGGGACCCCCTATGGACCCCCCTATGGACCCCCTATGGGCCCCCCCATGACCCCCTATGACTGCTGTGGTAGCCTACCCACACCCGCCAGCCCGTGGGTTTTTTTTTTTTTTTTTTTTTGAGGATGGACGGGTGACCCGCCCATCTAGACCGGCGTATAAATATATATATATGCCCAAAATCCCTGAGGCAGGGCTTTTGGGCATTAGCTTGGTCTCCGGCCCATTTTCCAAATTTAGACCGATAACGGCTTTTTTGCGTTTTCACTGTTTTTCTGCAATTTTTGCACTGAGTTGGCTCGCCTGCCGGTGTCGCACGTGATGTGTCATGCAGAGCTGTTGTTCTTTCCCCCGTGCCCGTCCAACTTGCATCCAAACTGGCCACTTCTACTGGTGCTGGGAAGTGGGATTCCCCCTGCGTGCACACTTCTGTAGCCTTTGCTGGTGCAGTGGTTGCCCCTCCAATTGCACATTGGCCACCGCTGCCGGCGCCTGGGGGACGATGCAGTCACGGTAGTGCCATTTTTTTTTTTTTTTTTCCGGCGGCCTTTCCAAATTCTGACCGACGGTCCAAATGTGGATATAGAAGCTTATCCCCTGGTTGTATGCAGGGCCTTATATATAAAAATTCCTCCCACGTAACTGTCCACAAGTTGCTCGGAGTTACTAAAAATCCCAGTTGCGGCACAACTGCACGTTTATATATCCGACAGGGTGCACCTTTTTGTGGTTGGCACTACTGTCCATCACCTTCGGAAGCAAAAGAGCCATGCGAAGAAAGCGAGTGTTGGGGTACTGTAGCAGTGTGCCGGGATCATTCAAGAACACTTGGCAGTAATCTGCAACAGCAGCCGCGGTCTTCGCTTTCTTGGCAACACGTCATGAAACAATACACAAGCCAGAAATACCAGCGCCGCAGGCGCCGAAAATTTTTTCAAGCTATTGGGCCAGTCGCAGGTTCCGAAATTGAGGCTGTACGTTGCTTCAACGATGATCCAAAGGTGCAGTAACCGGTGCTGTGTACTGCTAGTGTGACTGCTGTACTGTAGCACTACTACTGGGCCCCTCAGCCGGGGCATTCTGTCCTTTTTTTTTTTTTTTGGTTGCTCGGACTTGGTCCGAGCACCAGACCCATATATAAGCCACTGGTTGGATGGGGTCAACATAGGGTATATGAAGCTACTTCTCTGTGGAGGGCTAAGTTCTCGAGTTGCGTAGTAGACTGCTGATCTAGCGCACTGCAGTTTTTAATTCTGCGGGCCGATGATTTTCGTAGTTCTGATGTTTTGCGTGAGTTTGCTTGTGTTCGTGCTTCTGTCCGTGGACCAGGCGGAAAGTGTGGGACTACGTCTTGGGGAGTATTCGAGGCTCAGCACGCGAGCCGGCGAGCCTTGCCCAGGACCGCCTCCGGCGGCCCGAAGCAGCACCCGAACAGGCCGAACAACAGCTGCACGCTGGGCTCCGCCGGCGGCGGGACGACGCGTGTGCACGCGTTGTACGAGCTGCCATCCGCGGAGGGGTTCTCGGCGGCGGGCAGCGGCGCCTCAACCCGCTCGATTTCGACCGCTTCTTCGTCTGGGGCCCGGCCGTGCTCGCTGCAAGGGGGCGTCCCCTCAACGTTGGCTTCTCCATTCCGCAGCATCGGCTCGCTCATGACATCTCTGCCAGCCTGCGCCTTTCTATAGTTTTCCCCCCAACGAACGAGTGTCAGACTAGCCCACCCGAAGGCACTTGGTTCCTGTAGGCAGGCTATAGAGTTTTGACGTCTGGCGGAAACTGATAGAGCTGGCGCTTTTAATTTTTTCGTTCTTTTTGGCCTCCCGGGGATTATGCTTTACGCACGACCTGTTTCAGACTGGCCCACCCGAAGGTTGTTGGTTCCTGTGGGCAGGTTTTCTCATCTGGCGGAAATTGATAAAGCTGGCGCTTTTTCGATTTTCGTTCTTTTGGCTTCCCGGGGAATATACTATACGCAAGACCTCAGCGGACTAGGCGGAGCTTCAGCGATTTGGCTGTCGATGAACAGACGCCGGAACGGAAAACGAAGCGGGGGAAAACGGTGATCTATCTGTGTTATGACTCGCTTCAGGCGGGCCGGTAGGTGGGCTGGGGATGGAGAACGAGCCGCGGAAGTGGCTGTTGAAACAAACAGAAAGGCCGCCGATCGCGTCCTCAGATTTAACATTGCGCGTTGCTGCCGCGGCAGCGCGGTTGGTTGTTACGGACCCCACGCTCGCGTTCTTCGAATGATGAAGACATTCCTTGCGCGTTGCTATCGCGGCAGCACGGTGGTTGCTACGAGCTCCACGCTCCAGTTCTTCGATTCGTCGCACGCTTTCGCAGAGAAGTTCGCCTTCCCACAATTTTATAATTTCACCTCTGGCGGTAGGAGTACGTACGACCCCACACCGTTCACTGCCACTTCTTGGCGATCAGCGCCACGGCAGGACCACGAGACCGGCGGAGGCGCGACTTCTTGAAACCCCGGCTTCCCTTGAGCGGGAGCAGAGACACCGCGATCCAGTCCTGCTTCGGGTGCAGCTCCCTCGTTCTTTGCACCACGCAAAAGATCTCGTTGACATGTCGCGGGCCGCCGCGATAGAACTCCCAGCAGCAGGCACTGTGAGAGCAATGCGACCGAGGACGAGAGGCACATCTTTTGGGACTGCGGCGCGTATTATCGCATCCGACAACGAGAAGCACACGCCGACGATTACGAAGATTTTATCTCACCTGCCTTTTTCGACATCAGCTTCTGAGTCTGGTGAAGTCCGACCACCTCATTTATTTTTCCCCGTGCTCTTCTTGGCGATCAGCTTCGCCACGGCAGACCACGAGGCCGCCGGAGGCGCGACTTCTTGAAACTCCGGCTTCCCCTTGAAGGGGAGCAGAGACACGGCCCGCGGGACCCAGTCCTGCTTCGGGTGCAGCCCCCTCGACACTTGCACCGCGCGCACAACCTCGCTGACGTGCCGCGGTAGTGCGCGTTCCGCCCGGTTGCGGCATCCGCGCCGTCCGGATGCCCGCCGAAGGAGGAAGATCGTCACGGAAAGAGACGGGTGCTTCGCCACTCCGTTCAAGGTGGGCGCCAGCTTGCACGCGCCGGACCCCGGTGTCTTCGATAAATGAAGACACTATATACTCGAATTATTTCGCACAGAAGGTAATTTTTCGTCTTCTTACCCGCCTCACTTCTTTTTCCCCGTGCTCTTCTTGGTGATCAGCTTCGCCACGGCAGACCACGAGGCCGCCGGAGGCGCGACTTCTTGAAACCCCGGCTTCCCCTTGAGCGGAGCAGATACACGGCCCGCGGGACCCAGTCCTCAGCCCCCTCGACACTTGCACCGCGCGCACAACCTCGCTGACGTGCCGCGGGCCGCCGCGGTAGTGCGCGTTCCGCCCGGTTGCGGCATCCGCGCCGTCCGGATGCCCGCCGCCGCCGCCGAACGCATCGCCCGGAATCCACCGGCCGCCGCGCCGCCGCCGCGGGGGAACGAGGAAGATCGTCACGGAAAGACGGGTGCTTCGCCACTCCGTTCAAGGTGGGCGTCAGCTTACACACCCCGGGCCCCGGTGTCTTCGATAAATGATGAAGACACGATACTTGTCGAATTATTTCGCATACCTAGCCCCCCCCGTGCATAAGATGGATAGCCAAACCCCCTTGATTAAGATGGATAACGGGCGAGAATGCCAATCCATCTTAAACACGGGGTGAGGTACCCCTGTGCAAAGTGACTACACGAGTGCCCCCGTGTTTAAGATGGATACCGCCAAAACCCGAGTTTTTATCCATCTTATACTACTAGGTAGAAGTTAATTTTTCGTCTTCCTACCCGCCTCACTTCTTTTTCCTCGTGCTCTTCTTGGCGATCAGCTTCGCCACGGCAGACCACGAGGCCGCCGGAGGCGCGACTTCTTGAAACCCCGGCTTCCCCTTGAGCGGGAGCAGAGACACGGCCCGCGGGACCCAGTCCTGCTTCGGGTGCAGCCCCCTCGACACTTGCACCGCGCGCACAACCTCGCTGACGTGCCGCGGGCCGCCGCGGTAGTGCGCGTTCCGCCCGGTTGCGGCATCCGCGCAGTCCGGATGCCCGCCGCCGCCGCCGAACGCATCGGTCCCCCGCGCAGCCGCCGCGGGGGGAGGAGAAACGTCGTCGCGGAAAGACGCGTGCTTCGCGCCTCCGCCCGCGCGCCTGGAGCCGCCGCCAGGCATGGGCGCCAGCTTGCACACGCCGGACCCACGAGCGGGCAGGCGGGCCTTGGGGGAAGGCTTGCCGGGCGAGGGCGGGGCCCCGAGTTCGGGTAGCCACGGTGCCGGGGCGCGGGGTGACGGGGGCGTGCCGCCGCCGGGGGAAGGGGGGGGGGAGGAGGAGGAGGAGGCGGCGTAGGCGGCGAGGCGCCACGGCCGCTCCTGGCCGAAGAACCCGACGGCGGCACCGGCCGCGGTGTGCACGCGGACGACGAAGTCGGTCCCGGACGTGACCACGAACGGGACCCCGCAGTGGGCGGGGGGCTCCCCGTGGTCAACCAACTGCACGGCCAGCACACCCCCCCGCTCGCACGCCTGGAACATCGACTCTTCACGGACGGCCAACCCGGAGGGTTTCCCGCGGCCGGGGCCCAACCCGAGGACGTGCACGCACCCGCCGGCGTCGCCGACTGCGAGGAGTGTCTCACCGCGGTTGCTGCACACAGCGGCGAGCCGGGGGAGGCTCGTCCTGTACGGGAACCGGTGCACCCCGCACGCGCCCTCGTGCAGGCGCCAGAGGTCCAGCCGCTCGAAATTCAGCAGGGCCCAGACGCCGCGGGCCGGCAGGTGGCACGCAGCCTCATACCGCGGAGGGGCCCCCAGCCTGCCCTGCAGCGCCTTGGCCTTCACCCCCACCGCGCTCGGCCCCCGCCGGAGGTCCTCGAGCGGGTTGCCTTCGGGCCCGTCGTCGTCTTCTTCTTCTTCTTCTTCCTCTTCTTCTTCTTCTTCTTCTTCTTCTTCCTCCTCCTCCTCCTCCTCCTCGCAGTCGCGTGCCGGCCTCTGCGTGAGGAACACCGGGCCCGAGCGGCACGCGTCGGATCCGCCTCTTCCCCCGCTGCTTCCAGGGTGTCGTTTCGAAGGGGGTGCCAGGGGGCTGGAAGCCATCAGATTCGAGCCTTTTTCCCCACGCACGGCGGGCAAACTCCCGGTGCTTCCAGGGGGTTGATTCGAAGGGGGGGGTGTCAGGGGGCTGGAAACCACCGGATCCGAGCCTTTTTCCCCGCGCGCGGCGGGCAAAACGCAGGTGCCTCCAGCGGGGGCGTTCGAAGGGGGTACCAGCGGGGTGGAGCGCGCGGCGGTGGTGGGCACACTGCCGAAGCTTGCTCCGGCGGGGGCTGCCAGGGGGCTGGCGATG
This sequence comes from Diplonema papillatum, assembly GCA_030068145.1. NCBI lineage: Eukaryota > Euglenozoa > Diplonemea > Diplonemida > Diplonemidae > Diplonema > Diplonema papillatum. The sequence goes on along the minus strand of JAPJBO010000380.1, from coordinate 45,471 downwards.
ATGCGGCCGAGGGCCGCGGCGCGGCGGGAGGTGACCGTCATTTCGGCGAGGGTCAGCAGGTTGTACTGCACGATGACGCCCTTCTGCGTGGCGACGAGCAGGGTCGGCTTGCGGTTCGCTGTCAGCCCGGACAGGCAAGCCACGGGGCCGTGGCGGCAGACCAGCACCAGGCGGGTCTTCGTCGGCTCGTGCACGATGTGCAGCAGGTCTCCGCAGGCTGCGACCACTCGCCCCGTGCAAGGCACTCCTTCGGCCCCGCTTAAATACGCCAGCATTCCGACTCCTTCCCGGTCGCTGCCGCCGCCTCCGCACGGCGGCGCCCCACGCTTCTTCGCCGGAGGTTCGCAGCCGACATCCGCGCCGCTCGTTACGGCAGGCTTGCCGTCGACACCGCGCTCACCCGGCGCCCCGCGCATCGTCGGGCGCTGCTGCCTCCTCGCCGGTGGGTGGCTGGTTTCCCCAGCCAGGTGCGCCTCGAGGGCGGCCGGTGCGTGGAGACCCGCGAGCTGGGACACCTGCCGGCCCGCAGCGTTCGGAGGATGCACACACACGGTTCTGGGGCTGAGAGCCGCCGGCGCGTGGAGGCCCGCGAACTGGGACATTTGCCGGCCCGCTGTGCTCGGGTGGTGGGCGGATCGGGGGTGCGCCTCGAGGGTGGCTTGCGCGTGAACACTCGTCGCATGGGAGACCTGCCGGCCCGCGGCGTTCGGAGGATGCACGGCTCTGGGGCTGAGAGCCGCCGGCGCGTGGAGACCCGCGTACTGGGACAACTGCCGGCCTGCTGTGCTCGGATGGTGTGTGGTTCTGGGGCTGAGAGACACCGGCGCGTGGAGGCCCGCGAACTGGGACAACTGCCGGCCCGCTGTGCTCGGATGGTGCGCCTCGTGAGCGGCCGGCGCGAGGAGACTCGTCGGCTCGGACAACTGCCTGACCGCCGCGTTCGGACGGTGCACGATGGGGTGGCCCGCTTCGAGCCCGCCGCCGGGGTTCTGGTCGCTGCGCTCCTGCGCGGCCTCGGCGCCCGCAAACGGGGCCGTGCTCCCTTGCGGCTTGCTGCCACCGCCGCCGCCGCGTCTCGCGATGCCTTTGTACCCCCGCTGCCGCTTCCGCTCCCTCCGCGCGGCCGCACGCTCCCGCCGCCGCGACCGACCGCCTTTCTCGAGGCCCACCACTCTGCCCACACACGGGTCAGACCGCTGCTGCTGCTGCTGCTGCTGCTGCTGCTGCTGCTCGGTGGCGGGAGTGGCGTCGGGGGGTTGGGTCTTGGCGGGGGACTCTGGCTCGAATCCCTGGGCGGCGCTTGCGCTGCGGGGCCTGCGGCGGGGGCGCAGGAGCGTCGACGCAATTTCCTGCCCGCTGGTGTAGTTGTACGCTGCGACCCTGCCGTGCGACGTGCCGAGGAACAGCCGCCGCTGGCTGTCGTCGAAGCAGGCGCACGTGGTCGCCGGCGCCTCGGCGCGCTTGTGCCCGCCGCCGGCCGCGGCCGCCGCCGGCGCGGTGAAAAAGAGGTGGTCCCGGCGGCCGGTCGCGGTGCTCCACACCTGCACGCAGCCGCTCGCGTCGACGGTGACCGTCTGCGAGAAGGCCGGGGCAACCAGCACCGCGACGATCGGGTCCGTGTGGCCCTCGTACTCCGGCGGAAAGCTCGACAGCGACCGGCGCACGGGGAAGGCCTGCACCTTCGCTCCCCCAGCCACGATCTTCTGCAGCTTTTCGTCGTATCGCAACTGAGCTGCAAGACCTGTATGTTTCACAGGAAGGTGAAATGAGTCGTCTCTATTCGGGTTGTGTATCATGCAGGGTCAAAACCTTGTGTCTTTTTGAAAATGGCAAAAAAAAAAAAATCCGGAAAAAAATTGGGTTTTTTGAATTTTAAAAGTTTGGAACAAACTCTGCAGTAATTTTTGAGGAAGTTGAGCAAAAAAAAAAAAATTCCAAAAAAAATTTTAGGGCTCCATCGGCCCCGCGGGAGCGTTTTAAAAAGACACAAGGTTTTGACCCTGCATGGTATAGTGGTGTCATCCAAAACCCCAAAGTTCCGTTTCTCTGATATCCCAATGGGCCAAATTTCGCTTCGGTTATATCCAGTGGGCCAAATTTCGCTTCGCTTATATCCAAAAGTCAAGTGCGGGGGCGCAGGAGGGCCGTGTAGGTCTCACGGGAAGGTAAACGCCGGGACAGGAGAGTAGTAGCAGTTCTGAGGGAAAATCGCGCTTCTGTCCCAAAAGCATCCAAACCCCCAAATTCCCGGTTCTCACTCTTGATATCCAATGGGCCAAAGTTTCGCTTCGGCTATATCCAGTGGGCCAGATTTCGTTTCGCTGATATCCAAAAGTCAGGTGCGGGGGGCCGGCGGGGGGAGCAGGAGGACCGACGGGATTTTCCTGCTCCCGCTACACACGCGAGCTCTGCAGTCATAACATGCAAGCACCGCGATACCCCACGACAGATAACAATCTTGCGGGTTGCCCTTCAATATAATGTACAAGCTAAAAAAGACTGGCTGCTGCATATCAGAATTGCGCAGTCTATCGTCACAGATTGTTGCTGCATATCAAGTTCAAACTACTGCTACTACTACTATACCCCTCCCACCCACGCAGGTCGGGCGGGCAACAAGAAGATGACAAACCCACCGCCGCCACCACCCAAACCTGGGCTCATGGTGAGTTAGGGATCCCCCAAACTGTGCTTGCAGAATTCCCGTAGTAAACTTAGATAACTGACAGAAAAGCGGTGGGGAAACCTTGGGGCCCGTCGATGGCGTTGACGATGGTTTGGAAGGGCTTCAGCGTGCGGAGGTCCCACACGCAGATGGAGTGGTCGGCCGACAGCGCCACGACCTGCCGGTCTGCGGAGTTGAACGCGACGCAGACCGCATTGGCGGTGAGCCCGGCGAGCGCCGCGAAGGGCCGGTTGATGAAAGGGTTGCGCAGGTGCACAGTGCGCTCGGAGCCGCAGGTGGCGAGTAGCTTGCTCTGCGGGTCCCAGTCCATGTGCAGGACCGCCGGCGACGCCGCGAGCGTCTGCACCGCGGCGCCGCACGCGAGGTCGACGATCTTCACCGTCTTGTCCCACGACGACGTGGCCAGGAGCGTGCCGGAGAGCGACGGCAGCGGCAGGATCCCGGTGATGAACCCGTCCTGCAGCCGCAGCGTCTGCACCGGGTGCAGCGGCTCCTCGCCGGAGCCGACCCGCGGCGGCTTGTACGCCAGGACCTGCCCGCCGAACAACCCGGTCAGCAGCAGCTCTCGGTCGTCGAGCATGAGCGAGCACAGCGCACTGGGTGGCTCGTCCATGCGCAGCAGCACGACACGTTCCGGGCGCCGGAACGTCGCCGCGTCAATCCCGCCGCCGGCCCGCACCGCAGGCGGCGGCGGGTCTCGCCGTTTTTCGTGGTACTGCCGGCGGCCGACGTACTGCCGCACGTGCGCGTAGCGGCAGTCGTAGACGTTGATCGTCTTGTCGGCGGTCGACACGTACAAGTTATTCGCCCTGGACAGCGTCATGTCCGTCAGGCGAATCGGGGTGTGCTTCGTGGACGACCTAGGCACATTCGCGGTGTTGTTGATGGTGTGGAGGTGCTTCAAAGTCGACGACGACCACACCTTGACGAGGCCGTCCGTGGACACCGTCCAGTACACCCCCGCGCGGTTGCTGACGATCAGCTTGGTCAGGTCCGTTTTGTGCGCGACCCATGCTCGGTTGTCCGGGGCCTCGCCAGGGACGAACTGGTGGTTCTGCACGTTGGTCATGGGGGCAGACTGGTGGTACAGGAGGTGGTTGGAAAACTCCTCCCAGTCGACGGACCCGTTCGAATTGGCGTCGACGTGGCGGAACCACATCCGCAGGTCCTCCCGCCCGGCGGCATCGCCGAGGACCGACGAGAACGCGCGGATGAAGTCTTCCTCCCCCAGCTCGCCGGTCGGCGCCGCTTTGAAGATCTGGTCGATGCGCAGCAGTGCGTCCGGCGCCAGGAGGTCGTTCGTGTTCATCCGGCATACCCGTCCCCAAGATCTCCGAACCTGGTGGTGGGTGGGGAGTTTGGCTTAAAATTGCACTTTGCTGATGCTGTGTTGTAGCGTTACTTTGTTACTGGCTGTACATTCACATCTGTAATCGGAAGATTGGTGCGGGGCGGCTTCTTGCGGGCGCTTTCACCTGCTTGCTCGTCGTAGCGTCCGCGCTTCCGGAGGGTAGGCGCCGTCCGTCCCTAATGCACGTTTACCGTTCGGTGGTCCCGCGGTCGACCTGCTTACCCCGACACGCGTCCGATCCGTTGGTTGTCAGCCCTGTGGCCGCGGCTTCGGCTCCGGCACGCACGCGCGCTCGCCCGCTGGCCAACAGGACCGCTGGCCGTGCTCCGTGGTGCCCTCGCTTGCAGCACTGCCGGGACCTAGGTCCGCAGTCCACGTCGGCAGCTCGTGAATCAGGCACTTGTGACAAACGAATGTTTGCAACATGCCGTCACAGACCTGCAAGTGCCACCATGCGGTGCTTCGTGCACAATCTGCACACTGTGTAGAGCACTAGCAGCTGTGGTGGTAGATACCTACGCACCGCTCTGCTGAGCATCAACAGCATATCCATCCGCTGCTGTGTAGTGCTACTGGCCCCTTCCTCGTGGTGGTTGGAGCAGCATCCTTCCCAGCTTCAATTTCTGGTGGGTGCAGCCCACCTCGGCTTGCCGTGCAGCGGACACACGCGCTGGTTTCCCTCCCCGGGGACACCGCCAGAATTCGCTTCGGGTCGCCTCCCTGAACCGCCAGCTTCTGCCCCTTCCTGGCATCAACAGGGATTTTTTGACCGTATCCTTCGTGCTCTGTCCAAGCCGTTGGTGCCAGAATCAAGCCAACCTGGTTTCGGATGAAACGCGAGAGAGAGAGAGAGGGAGAGAAAGAGAACATAAAACAAAAAAAATTCCCGTGTCGGGGGGCTGGCTAGACTCGTACCGGGTTTCCTGGGAGGGACGGGGGCGGCCTTAGCTGTCCTAGGGCCCGGTCCCACCCCTGTCATTTTTTTGTATGCTCGCTGTCATCGCTATCGCGCTGACTTTCCGAGAGAGAGAGAGAGAGGAGTTGACGGAGGCAATACGAAGACAAAGCTACGTACCGAAGGGTACAAACAAACAAGGCGCCTATCTTCTCTCGAAGGTATGCAGAGAGGGGGTTTTCTGAAACCTCAACCAAGGGAGAAAAAACACTCTTGACGTGGTAGTGAAACGCACGTTACGCTCTCGAGCCAAGCTTCACGTGTTCGGCGGTACTGCAGAGCCACGGGCCTACGGTCAAGTGGCTACCGATTTCCCAAACTAAAGCATCAAGGCCTTGGGGCTTGGCGCTTGCGCTGAACACAAGCACGTCGAGACGGTTAGCCACAGAGCAGAGCGGACGGGGTTGTGGCACTGAGCAGAGAATGAAGTCATACATGGCGCTAACTTGCGGAGGCAGACGCTCGTGAACAGGGGGTTATGCACTGCAGCGGTTGGGTGAGGTACAGGGGATTAGTTTCTGTTGCAGATTTAGACCGACGGTCTAAATCTGCAAACCGGACTTGGCCGGGAAAAAAAAAAAAAAATGTTCAAAAAACGGTGTTCAAAGTAAATATAGGCGGGGGGTGTGGTGTTTAGCAGTGTGCTGAAGGTGCTGGAAGGCTGCTGAGCCTCCGCTGCTGAGACCCAGCCGCTGCCGTTCAATTGCGTTCAGCTGAGGGTCGGCAGCCACTGTGCTTCATTACCGGGCCAAGGTCCTGTTTGACAGTTGAGTATCACACACGAGCTAAGAGTTGCCCACATGATAAAGGGGGGGCGGAGTTATTTTTGCCCAAATTTTCCGCCGCGCCTTCGGCGCGATGTTGCTAAAAATAACGCTAAAAATGTTGTTGTAAGCACGGCGGTGCACACCAAAACCGTGGACCTATTATCATAAGAATCATAGGAAAATAGGTCCCCAGGTCGCCCCCCTTCAGCCCCTTCAGCTGCCTGACGAGACTGTCTGTTTACGATTTTGACTGTTTTTGGAGCGCGTCCCCCCACAGGGAACCCAGAAGCATTCGGAAAACCCCGAAAAGCTTGATCCAGGCTGGTGTAGGTTGAAAAAACGCCCTGACGGGGTGACCATAATTGACCCATGAAGGACCCATGAAGACCCCTCTTTTGCCGAACGAAGTTGTGGAGATGTGTCGGCTCTGCCCCAAGACGCCGTACATCGGCGAAAACGGCACTGAAACACCGCCCAAAACCACCCCATAGTAACGGTCTAAATCTGCAAATCCCGGAAGCCTTCAAACTAATACCCTGGTGAGGTAACTCACCCAAAAAAAAAAAACCCGACCTTTCATCAGAACAATCATCAGTAGGCTAGGTGTCTTCTGGAGGAGAACACTGGCTGCAGAAGGTCCTGCCTTAGCCAGGACATCAGATTCTGAGGCACCATGTACCATACCGTCTCCCAGGGGGCGGTGCCCCCTGGACCCCCCATAAACAAGATTTCGAATTTTCGCCAGAGGCCTGTTACCAGGCATCAGTTTCCTGTTACAGGTTCCGAACAAGACAGAATCTGAAGTGCCATGTACCGTACCGTCTCCCGGGGGGCGGTGCCCCCCGGACCCCCCCTGCATTAAGACTCACCAGAGAAAATGGGCTTGGTGTCTAGTCTGAAGGAGAAATGGGCTGCATAAGGTCCTGCTCGTGAAGTGGTAAAAAAAAAAAATACACGAGCCGTGGTGCCATCCGAGTAGTAGAATTATTTTCCCCTAAGCTTGTCTTGTGTGGGGCTGCAGTCAGCCTTCACCAGCATCAACGTTTGAGCACCTTGTGTGGCTTTTCAGCAGTAGCTGGCTTGGAACCCGACCGTCCATCGCAGTCAGCCTCGTACCCCACATCCTTTGTCACGGTGTGCATTTCGTCCGGAACAGAAGCCCCGCCTCCTGCGGCCATGTTTGATAGCTTCCGGAGCAGGCAGTAGTGCACGTTCCCAATGGCGGTGGAGATCTCAAACTGTGTCCAAAACTGGACGGAAAGGACATGCAGAGGAACCACGAGTTCAAGCCGCGCGGACGTACAAGAGCAGTTGCCGACATGTTGGTCACCGCTTGAGCGGCGCCAATCCGAGCGCACACGGCAGCAGTGACGCGTCGGCAATATTTGCACTTCAGGATGGGGCTGCCGTCATGAGCGTCGAAGGCTAGCGAGTGTCGGCAGAGGGTGCAGTGGTCGGAGCAAGCTTGAACGTGGCAGGTCGGTGCCGCACAAATGAGTTGGTCGATGTACTTCAGCGCATTAACCTTGCGCATGCGCCGCGCAGCCTGCGAGATCACGCGCTTCCGGGGGTCGTCCGGATCCGGTCCCACGTGCCTTCATGCCTTTCCGCGTCTTCCGCGGCGGCCGCACGGTTCTCTGCCTGGTGGCCTCCACCACCCGCTGGACCTTCGCGTCCCATGCTACCCTGTCTGCCATCAGCTCCCGGATCTCCTGTTCGACATGCCGAGGTCGCGTTGGAGCACATCGAGATAAGAAAGCGGAGGTCGACCGCGTTTCTTCTTTCGACGTGTCGTTGCAAGAAGCACGCTCGATGCTGGCTGGTCCGCCCTCAGGCAGTGCCCAGCGAAGCAGCCGCTTTCTCCGCAACTCAACTTCGATCCTCGGGAACTGATCCGCAAAAAGGTCATTATTGCTACAGCGCGTTCGCGACTGTAGACCTTAATGCCTCGAACAAACCGAACTAGACAAGTGTATGCTCCCGTGATCTCAGGAAGCAGGGAAGTGCCAACGATCCAAGTTTCGGCGCCTGACAGAAAGACGGGAACCACGAGCGTCTTGAAAAACAAAACCTTTAGGTCGAGCCTAATCGTGGACCGCCAAACAGACTTCAGTCTGTGTACTACCCAGGCCAAAGACTTGTTCCGTAGGAAATCCGCTCTGCTGTCTAGAGCATGGAGCCGAGGTATTTGTAGTCCGGAACCTCACGGAGGGAGGCCCCATCTGGACGCGTTACGGTACGTACAACTGGCGAACCCACGACTACCTCTGTCTTGCCTACGCCGTAGTTGACCTTCAGGCCATACTTCGCGGCTGCCGCAGTGAGCTTGTGCAGGAGCACTCTGGCTGCTGCTGCGGATCGGGCTATTAGAACAATGTCATCGACAAATTCAAGGTGCTTTAGGCGGATATGCCATCGTCCACGCGTAGGACCAAAGCACACGCCCGCGTTCGGAATGTCTACCCCCTCAACTTCTCTCATGATCGCATCGATCACGAGGTTGAACAGCGTTGGGGCCAGCATGTGTACAAAAAGAAACTAAAAAAATTAACGTGCTGAAATCAGTACGTTCAGCATGCTGAACGTAAGGCCTGGCTGCCCGACAAAGAACAGAAGGGATCCCAAGTGCTGTAACTACCGAAGCACGTGTTGAAGACGTGGGTCTACCCCTACACGACAAATCACACAAACACAATAGGTCAAAGTCCTGAGTGAGAAAACAACGCACGGTGGCGGATCTGATTTGTTCTTCGCTTACAAGTAAGTTTGTATGTATTTGCCCCTTACCTCTATATTTCCTCCCTTCCATTCGGAGTCGAAGCAGCTACGTCGAGTATTTTTTCGGAGGAGGTCTGCAGGCGTGAGCGTGGGCCGCGTACCCAAAAAGCCCGTTTTTGTGTGCATAAATCAAGCGCGCTACGCGCTTGGTACGCGTGGTAAGAGCGTGGCAAGAAACCCACGTAGTCTGTCGGAGAAGTAGGGGACAAGCAGTTCCAGGGAGAAGAAAGGAATTTCCTGGTAGCGAAAGAACGGACCTTATTTCCCAACTTCACTGTACGAAGGAAGCAAAGTCCGCCGGCCGGAATAAGGGGTTGTTCCCCCTGCTTCAAACTGGTACGGGGGAGGAAAAGTACGCCTCTCGGTAAAAATAGCTGTTTATTCACCGAGAAAAGTTGTTTTCTTGCACGAGGGTTTTCCAGATTGCCACGAGAGCCCGTAGGGCTCGAGTGGCAATCTGGAAAACCCGAGTGCAAGAAAACAACGTTCGCGAGGTAAGAAGATAGCTTTACTGCCAGGGGCAACTACTTTTCTGCATCACGAGTGAGCTACACGGCCAGCCAGGCCCAACGCTGTGTCGACAACATTTGGAATGCTTCTGTTGTGTACAACATCGCAGTCGGTGCAGGTTTGACTCATAGCTTTTGCAAATCTGCTTGCCAGGTTGATGTACAGATGTGCTTTCCAATTTCAAGTGGCAACCTCGTGGTCTTGGAGTGATAAGTTTGACAATCGCAAGATAAACCGTTTTATCTTCCGATTGTCAAACTTATCACTCCTTCTTCGCATTTGGTCCATGTTTGCGGGCCCGCCAGTCTGCAGGCGGGGAGCATGGTCTGGCAAAAAATGCTCTCGTAGAGGTAGATTCTTCGCGGAGTGCCCGCTTTTTCCCCCTTAAGATGTCAGTATGACAGGCTAATCACCGCTGGAAACCAGTTTTGCTTGGAGGTGTAAGAAAATTAGCTTGAAGTGTAAGAAAAGTAGCTTGGAGTGTAAGAAAAGTAGCTTGGAGTGTAGAAAAGTAGCTCACGGTGATGCAGAAAAGTAAATTGTCCGGCAGTAAAAGGCTTTCTCTGTGACAGACTCTTTTTAGAGTGAAAGTTCGCTTGAAACTCCGGGGTTTTAAAGTCTCCGGGTGACCTTCGTCGTTAAGGGAAGATATTCTTTGTGCTCTGAGTGTCGTAAGAGTGGTGGTTACACGAGGTAAGAGGATCGGTGGGTACCTTGGTCGTTGGTCGTTGGTGGTTTCGGCCATTGTCCACATACCTTACTTACGGTGGGCCCTCCTCAGTATGGTGCCGCAGTAGGTGACTGTCTGTCTTCTTGGTACCGTCTGACCGTCTCTTTTCGTGTATTTGTTGTGCTGCTTATGGTTTGCGCAGGTTGAATATCCGTAACTATATCGTATTGCAATACGGGTGGGGTGCTACAATTAACGTAGCAAGGAGTCGCGAATAGAAGTAAATAAAGAAAGAAAAATTTTTTTTAAAACATACAGGGAGGTTAGTCTGTTCGTTGCTCGCCACAGAAAAGGCTCTCTGGGCACACTAGGTACCCGTGGAGTATATGTAAGCGTAACCTGTATCTGCATCTGCCAGGTTGCATGTCGTCATGGTAGGAAGGCTATCCAAGCAAGCCGTTTCTACGATTGGTCAGGGAGAGGTTCTTCGGTGCCTGTAGTCTGGGATGGTTGCTTTCGGGCGACCATTCTTCGGTGCTTCTTTTTGCACCAATGTTCGTGGTGCCGTAAACTAACGAACTGTGGTTTCCCCGCGGTTCGTCCGTCTCTTTTTCAGAGTGAAAGTTCGCTTGAAACTCCGGGGGTTTAAAGTCTCCGGGTGACTTTCGTCGTTATGGGAAGATATCGTTTGTGCAAGAGTGGTGGCTACACGAGGTAAGAGGATCGGTGGTTTCGGCCATTGTCCACATACCTTACTTACGGTAGTTTTCGTTCGTTGCCGGCCGTTGTAATTGGCTCTGGTTTTGAGGGGGAAATCTAAGTTTCGCGTGTTTGGAAGGGTTCGGTTTTGAAACCGAAACCGAACCCAAAACCGAACCTTCCAATCCGATAGAAACCGAAGTCGGAACCGAACTCAGAACCGGGGAGGACGGTGGGCTAACAACCCAAGGTGGCAACAGACGGAATCTGCAGCTCTCCACATTACATCACGCAAGAACGGCTGATTCCTTCCTGAAGTCATCATTTGTCTTTGTGCCCACAGGAAGCGCGAACTGAACGCAAGGACCTTTCAGACGTGGAACATTGCACGGAGAGAAGACCACGCAACGGAGCAGGCGGCCACAAGTAGTTCAGTTTTTCGCTAAAAGCTTACGACTTGCCAGTGCATTGCCCACATAGGCCGTTGATGTCAGACTGCATTGCAATTTGTTGACCCAATATGCACAAGTTTCCGAGTCCCCACTGCCCGACACACCTGTTGGACAACCGAATTGCCAGCGGTTGATCTGACCGGTCAGACTGGCGCAGAGCCTGGTCCGGGTGTCTGGTCTGCTTGTCTTGAAGGCAGCAACAGTGCTCATGACTCGCAGTGTCTTTTCACAGTAGATTTCCAGCCCGGAGAGCCTGGGCTCCGCGTCAGACTAACAGGGGTCAGACTGTTTTTCCGATTGGTGACCCAAGTGCCGGAGTGTTCTTTCTGGCATAAGGTTCATGTCAGTGCAGAAAGTATCCCCTGTTGCTCCAGTAGTTCCGTTCTCAGCCGGAGAGCACCGGCAGCCGAGGCTCTCCGGGGCTGAGCCCCAGTGCGGGCCCCCAGTAGAAAATGACCCAACTTTGGTCCAAGACTACTACAGTTTGGGGAAAAGGTTCGACGTATGTTTGTGCTTGGGAAAAGACTTTGGCTCCTGTTTGTGTTTGGAAAAAAACTTACGACGGTTTGCCTTGCGTTTTGGAAAAAAAGGTTTTGTTTTGTATGTACCGTATTCAGTGCTCCCGCTAACCTCACTTTTGGTGAGGAATTCAAATACCTGTTTTGGGTTGCTTTTTTTTGGTGTCCCCCAAATATTTTCACCCCCCGTGTTGTGCAGGTTATAAGCGTCGTTTTTGCCTTGGATTCCCGACCAATTTTCTTATGCCGCTCTGAGACGGAGAAAGCTTTTCTCCAGGGGGGGTCCGGGGGGCTTTGCCCCCCGACGAACGGTACGGTACAGGTGGAGAAAGTTTGCACTTCTCAGTCTGTTTGTCACAATAAACACTGCACATTCCTGGAGGCAACAGCCCATTTCAAATTCAACCAAAACTCGATACTGCGTGCTGGTACATCATTGGCACGATTAGACGCAGACCAGAGATCACATGGAACAAGGCACTTGTGTCGACTCGGAGAGAATCTGTCAAGAAATCCGGGGCTGCTTCTGATCCTCGACTCTCTTTCTCGGCTCCAGCCCCCGTGGCAGCCCCAGACTTCTGCCCGCCAGCCCACGAGTAGACTGTGATGCAGTGCTTTGGCTACACGATACCACCAACGGGAAAAAGGTGAGGACCACTGGCGTTCGACTTCATACGCCCGAAGCCGACAAAGAGCGTATCGCCCGCCTTGTTGCGAAGTACGGGCAGTCCTCTGTCATTAAGCAGTGGAACCGCGATCCGTCTAACCGACGACTCACCGATGCAACTGCTGTGAGATTCTGCAAGCAGTCGAAGGAACCCTTCTCCAAGCCACCAAAAAGAGGCAGACACCATCCTCACAGCCGAGGAAGAAGATCTACGTAGCTCCTCACGGCGGCCCGAAACGATGAAAGAGAAAACATGGATCATCCCGGCCATCCAATGTCGGTCAATGCCGGCAAGAGTTGACAAAAAGGTGGTACAGCTTCCTGTTGCCGTGCAACCGCACAATAACCGAGGAAGAAGGTGGGCGCTTTCTTTTGTTGTGCGCACTGGCGGGGGAAACAAAATAAAAGGAACAAAGAAATGGGTAGCTTTGCTAAAAAAAAGACGTCGCAAACCACAGGAAAAGGGGGAGAGGTGTATGGGTGGTTACCTGTTTGTGGCAGGATAATAAAAGGTAAATTTCCCTTATATCCCACCCCAAACAAATTTGTGCCCTTATATCCCACTTCAAAAAAAATTTGTGCCCTTATATCCCACTTCAAACAAATTTTGTGCCCTTGTATCCCAATCTGGGATATAAGGGCACAAATTTTGTTTGGTCGTGTAAAAAGTCTTTTGAGGGAACCGAACCGGCCACCTGTGGTGCCGGTGGTGTGTGTGCTTTGACTCGGCCACAACGTCCAAAAATTCCAGGTCATGACGAGTGGCGGGAAGTTTGCCACCATTGACCGTGCCGAACTCGTTGCCATACTTCTTGGCATGAATGCAGTCAAGCATGTGCTTCCGTGTTTGTCTGGGAAAAAGATTGTTTTGCTGTCTGATTCTCAGTGCTGTCTGCAGACCCTTAAAAACGGTCTCAGACAAACTGACTCTCTGGCGACGCAAATCCTACTTCTCCTGAGGGAAGTAGTCGACAATGAGTCTGCAGAAATTGTCCTGCACCATGTCCCTGCTCATTGTGGCATAATGGGGAACGAACACGCAGACAGGATCGCCAATGCTGCCCGCCTTGCCACTGGCTTAATTACTCCCGCCCCACTTGACTTTAACTCTGCTAAGGCACGTGTTTTAGAGACCCTGAAAAAAGAATGGCTGTCTTCCCGGCCGCACAATTTTCACTTCAGAGCCACAGATGGCCACCAACCAACCTGGCTGCAACCGATCCTGTCCAGGCAAGCCGAGGTTAATATAATCGCGCTGCGCACTGGCCACAGCACAATAAACAAGCACTTCCTTTGTGATAACACTAGAAAAAACTCAATCCTGCAGGGTGTCTGCTGGCACTGCAAACTGGGAATTACTGTAACCATGCTTGAACACCTATTGCTTCGTTGTGCGGTACTTGAACCCCTTAGACGTGCTGCCCTTAGATTCCCTCCCCCGTCCACATTGTCCCAGGTCTTCACACAATGCAACTCTGTCGGCCTACTGCTGCTCTTGCAGAAGACGAAAGACCTGCCTGATTTCCCAGTCATTGCCCGCAGGCTACTAGCATAACCAGTTGTAAAGAAATAGATATGCCAAAAAGTGTGATTGACTCACAACCAAGGACCAACATGTGCAGTGTTAATGTAGAAACGTCCATGTGAATGACCTACACCCAAAAACCAATATGCACAGTGTTAATGTAGAAACGCCTTCCGTCCTCGTTCTCTACCGCTCTCCTAGGGGAATTGCCCCCTTGACCAGGTCAGCTTCTGGAATTGTTCGTTCACTCGTCTAACCCAGTCTCCCAACTGACCGCTGATTTTCCAGTCGGCTCGGTCCCGTTCATTCGCCTCCGTATGGCTGGTTGTCAGTCCTGACACAAAAAAAAAAATCCAGGGCAAATTTTTCGACCAAAATTTGCCCACAAATTTTTGCCCAACGAGATTTCGACCAAAAATCTGGACCCAAAAAATTCGACCAAAAATCTCGACCAAAATTTTGGACCCAAAATTTCGACCAAAAATTTTGGACCCCAAAAATTTCGACCAAAAATTTGGACCCAAAATTTGGACCAAAAATCTCGACCCAAAAATGTCGACGCCAAAAAATTGGACCCCAAAAAATTTCGACCAAAAAATTCGACCAATTTTTTTGACCCAGTCCAGCCCCTTCCATTCGTTTTTGGTGTTTCCTTGTCTGTAGGCATAAAGCTGGCTTCAATGCCCCACCCGAGACATCTCAAGACGTTCTGGGTGCCTCAGAGCGACTGGTTGCACCGTTTCACAACTTCAAGCTGGCCACCGCGGCCACACTCGATCCCCGATCGGGTGCCTCAAGCAAGTACTCAAGAGAACCGCATCAGAGCCAGGTGCCTGGCTGCACCGTCTGACCCGTGCGGCGTGTCACGGCGTGCCACGCTGACGTTCGGGGCTAATCGCGGTGACAGAACTGTAGTAGCTGGCCAGATGCTACAGCCGAGAGTCAGGCGAGACATGATCTCATCAGACTCATGATCCGTTTCTTGCATACCAGTGACCACGGTCATTCTCCACTGTCCTTGTTGAGGCTGTGTCACACTGTGACTGTCACAGTGTCAGTGACCGGACAGTGTCGCGGCAGCCGTAAACTGCACACCCACCGTCTGCAGGATTCACCTCCAGAACACAGGGTAGCTATAGCTGTCCGACTCCGAGTGCCTGGAGTGGAGAGGCTGGACAATGGAGCAGCAGCTGCAGCAAGGAACAGCAGCAGGACCGGGACTACTGGCTCAGTGGAGTGAAGGCGCCGCTGTCACGCGGCTGTGAGTCAGCCACAGTCACAGCTGATTTCACTTACGCAGTGAAGCCTGCAGTGAAGGAAGCTGTGTCCACCGTCGTGCAACCGGTGTGTGTGCAACCAGTTGCGGTGCAGGCGTGGGCACAACGACAGTTGATGACTTCAGGAAGGAATCAGCCATTCTTGCGTGAGCTGCAGATTCCGTCTGTCGGCAACAGTGTCCGACTGTGTCGCCACCTTGGGTTGTTAGCCCACCGTCCTCCGCGGTTCTGGCCATCTGTCTTGTAATCTGGGTTCAGTTCCGAGTTTGGTTTCCTATCCGAGGCTATCGGGCACTGGTTCGGTTTCGGGTTCGGTTCTGCCACCATCACTCCTCACCCGAACTTCTGGGTTCGGGTTCGATTTCGGGTTTGGCTCGCCGTGGGCGTCAACTCGCGACACGTGATGTCTCCATGTCACTGCCAATGTCAGCGTGGAGCATGGCAGTGCACTCAAACGCCACCTTTCGCTGTTGTTCCTGTCTGAGCACTCAAACTTTGAGTCAAAGCGCACGCGCCCGCTCTCCTCCTTCGTTCGCTGCGAGTACGCACGAGACTGACACGTGGTCAAAGTTTTCGCTTGTCCAGCTATGCTGCGAGTCAGCACGACTGACAACGGGGATGAAGTCCATCAACCGAGAGCTGACTAAAGGTCAGGGTTTCAACAAGGCCGCCTGGCAGGGGCGCACAGGCCCGTGACAGGGGCTGTGCTGCAGTGTGCACGCATGCACGTGGCAATAGCAACAGCAACAGGAGTCCAGCGTCGGGACCCGGCTGGACGAAAAAGTTTGTTTTTCGCCGTAGGTATCCGGATGGTCGAGCCAACCACCCTTGAGTTTCAAGGTGAGCGGTCCCTCCTCGGCAAGTTTTCCAGCATTTTCCTCGATTCAAATTTGTCAAAACAAATTTGTGCCCTTATATCCCAGTTTGGGATATAAGGGCACAAAATTTGTTTGAAGTGGGATATAAGGGCACAAATATGTTTTGAGTGGGATATAAGGGCATTACACCAATTCTAATTAGGTTTGGATCCAAACTTGAACGTTGACTAGCAATTCTAATTGAATTCGGATCCGACATTGGACGTTGACTACCAATACTAAATAGATTTGGGATTTGGCATCAGACGTTGTGTGACTACCGATTCTAATTGAATTTGGATCCGAAATTGGACGTTGACTGGCTCGGGAATTCTTCGCTGTACCGTACCGTGCGCTGAAGGGGGTCTGGGGGGCTGCCCGCCAGACCCCCCTCTCTTACAATTTACCTTGACCATTTGTCTGATTCTTATTGCCAACACTGAGGTTGGGCTGGGCTGGCA
Organism: Diplonema papillatum; assembly: GCA_030068145.1. Taxonomy (NCBI): domain Eukaryota; phylum Euglenozoa; class Diplonemea; order Diplonemida; family Diplonemidae; genus Diplonema; species Diplonema papillatum. The sequence continues at coordinate 29,298 of JAPJBO010000380.1, read as the reverse complement.
TGGTAGTGCTTGCCTCTTGACAATCCAATTCTAATTAATTTTGGATCCGCCACAGGACCCCGAGGGCAAAAAAGACTTTTCTACAGAGGGGGAAAAGCTATATAAATCCCTGCCTGTTTTCCTCTCGGAAACAAAAAAAACAGGCTCCCCAAGGGGGGTCAAGTAATCATACACCCAAGTGACGGCCACCGTCCGGGAGTCACAAGATGCTCGACTATTCTTCCTGCCGGGTCAGAACGGAATACAGGGGATCCACGCACCGCACCTAGCAGTGTACTGCATAGTGGTTCGACCATAAGCGGTCAGAAGATTTATAAAATTGTGTGACTAAAAAAAGGGTGGGACTCGCAGCATAATGAGTGGACCCGCACGATGAGTCGACCCTCCTTTAGCAGTTTGACCTTTATACGCAGCAACAATCTGTGACGATAGACTGCAACAAGTCGCTACCGATTACCTCATTGCACGTGTCGTGATAGTACTACAAAAGGGGGACGCAGGCACCAGGCCCCCGCGATGGACTGGAGACAGATGACTCCTACGGATACTTCGTTGTTTTCAGAGTGTAAGTCGTCGTCTGGAGGTGCCGTGACGCACCTGCCAGCTAACCACAAACTAGGACGGTCTGCGTGCTGCGGTGTCTTCGGAAACTTCTTGCCTCCAGGCTTCTCGCGGGTTCTTTTCCTGAAAACCCGCTCTTTGTCCCGTTTTACACTCCAGTCCGTAATGTATCAAGTAATATCTTGTGAAATTGTATTTTGTAAGAGCTATTTCGTGAAGGAATTAATTATTATTTCTGACGGGCGCTTCTGGGGGTTTTTAATTTATTTTTGCTGGAGTCTGGTGGTGGGCCAGGCCACAGTGCGGTTGCGCGGGTGTAAAAGCCAGGTGAGAGGGAGGCAGAACAACCACGCAGCAATCGCATATACCCCAGCGGTGCGAGTACATGTGCAGCCCGGGAACCCACGGGACAGCAGCCGCGCCGCGCGCCTTCGTTGCTCCCCTCGCGAGCGCGGTGAATCGATTGGCCGTTTCCGGCCACCCGAGACGGCGGGGGAGTCAGCAGCGGCTTCGGGCCGCGTTGCCTGGGAAAAAGTACTCGTTGTGCTCGATTGTAGTTCACGCACCTGGACACCACAGCCACGCCCACGGTTTTGTTGGGGCGCTCCGCATTCATCTTGGCCCTGCTGCCGGACAGCTGCCACGCAAAGATCGGGTTCAGGGGGTGCTTTTGGGGGTCCTGCTTTCGTAAAGGAATTAATTATTTTTTCAAGGATTTGGCGGTCTTCACGAATTAGAAATTGATTAATTACGGACTGGAGTATATTTCGCCCTTTCTATATGTCGCGATGGGAGGACAGGTCTCCACAACAGGGCTTCAGCAGGGTAGGAGGCCCCCGCGAACTTGTGATCCTTACCCAAAGGATCAGCCCTCAGAGGAGGCACCAGGGACAAGAAGCCATCCAGCCTCCTCTGGCTGGGCGGTGAGTGTGCAGAAACGTTTCCTACATACGCAAGGCCGCCCGCTCCGAGGTACTCAGTGGCACCCCAAAGCAGGCGTCCAGGATAGCAGAGGGTTATATAGGGGGTCGTTTCCAGTGGTGCAAGAAAAAACACTCGAGGGCTGCTTTGTGCTTACTCCGAAGGAGGCTACAGGGGGAGACCCACACAACTAAGAGGGTTTTTTTTTTGTTGAACGCTTACGCTCGCCACTGAACCCAGATTTACCTGTGTTTCGTGTGAGATACAGCATAGACACCTCCTTTGGTATTGGACTCTCTTTGCCGTGGTCCCTTTGATACTTCGCAACTGGCAGCCTCCTCTTACAAAGCAGGTGCTCATACAAAAAACGTGACGCGGCTCTTCTTTTACGCACAGCCGGGTTTTGTGGTGTGTATGAGCTATCACTTGTTTTGGTAATTTCCACAATACGCTGCCGACCGTCACTTTTTGACGATGGCAACCGCGGTTGCAACCATGTTACCACAAAGAAACTAAACACAAACTCGGGCGGAAGTGGCGGGTGGCCTGCTGAGGGGGAGCTGGATTTGGAAGGAAATGGCTGGTAAAGTGCGTAGCCGGGCCATCTGCCATGGACGCTTCGGTGCACGAATATTTGCTGCTGTTTACTGCTCCATGATGATAGTACGAGCATTCGAACTGTAACAAGACTTCTTGACACATTCGGCGTCAACCTGACTGAAAGGAGAGCAGTGATGTATCCCCGATTACGCAGAATTATGCCTATCAGGTTGGCAGTTCTGCTGCTCCCAAACAGCTCATTTGGGCTGAACGGACTGCAGTGGCAAAATGCCAGCTTTCAGCGAAATAATTCGTACCTAGTCTGACTGGCCCAAAAGCGACGAAAAGAAATCCGCGCTTGCGGCGCGGATATTTTAGCTTGTCAATAATTTCCATATTGAGGCCATCATATTTTCATTGCGTTCAAACCGTTACACCGTGGCAGGCAACGAGGATTTGCATCCATGTGTTGTGCATCTTTGACACGTTCAACGCCAAAACTGACTGGCAGGAGCGCTGTTATTCCCGATGGCGCGGAATCATGCTTATCAAGGTTTTTAGTGCTCTTTCATCTGGGCCGAACGCACTGCAGTGGTGCAAGACGCCAGTTTTGGCGATACCTACATGACTGAATCTTAGATAATGAACTGAACCGGAAAGCCACGGAACCAAAAGAAGTGCGTGTTTTATGGTTTTACTTGTTAGTTGTCGAGTAGAGTAAAACCATGTCGAAGGCAATGTTTGCTGATGTACACGGCTCCAAACGGTCTTTGGCGGGCTAAGTAGAGGTAGTGAGGTCTCTGAAGGCCCACAAATGGGCCCAGGTGGGCCCCGGAGCACAGCGCGAGGGTGGGAGCCCCCAAAATGGAGTCATTTCGAAGCCCTCGCCGCCACTCAAGCTAGTCAAACACTTTCTGGCCTCCAGCGGGCCAATCCAGACTACAAAACGACAAGATTCGGCTGTGTTCCGCCCTAGTAGTTTGGGCTAGAATGTAAAGAAACGGTGGCGATAATCATCGCAGCGCGGTTATCTTGTCGCACGTGATGTGTCATGCTTTCGCCTCTAGTTTCGCCCTAGTAGGGTTAAGTGTTATACGAACCAGAAGCGTTGTCGTCGCTCCAGAAAGAGTTCGCGTACAGGCCCTAGACGTGTCGACAGCCCACTGGCTCGTGGCGGAGGCGTGCTGGCTTCTCACATTATGACCGAGGAGTGGGAGCAGATCGGCGCCGGGCTTCACGCGGCCCAGCGTCGCGGCCACCTGCGCATTCGTCAGCTTGAGCGTGTTGTTGATGCTCGCCACGCTGTTGAACACCGACACCCGTCGTTGGGATCATTTCAAAGGGTCGCCGCACTCCGACGCGCCAGCTCCACCGTTGTCCCTGCAGCTCTCCCCTCTTTTTGTTTGCTTCGTTCTGTGCAATCAATGCTGAGCCCATGGGGCCAGTATGTGTATGCAGCGTGCCCAAAGAACCATACGTGGGTGAAAAATAATTGAGTATGCCGCCGAAGCAACTTTGTGGACGGACTATTTTGAACAGTGATCTCTCGTGAGCGACTGCAAGTGTCAAGCATGCGTTCATATCGAGAAACAGAGAGAGAGAGAGAGAGAGAGCAGGGACCACCTCTCCGGGGAGTTGCCGGTCTCGTCACTTCTCTTCGTACTGCTACGGCGGGCGTAAGTCGCTCTGAGGCGCGCTGCAGGTTGCGGCTCTGCTACTGTAACGTGTGAACGTGTGGTACCGTTCGAGGGCTAGGTGTGTCACGTTGCGACTAAGTCGTGAACGAACTCGCCTATCCGAGAGCTGCTGACTTGTTGAGCTCTACTGCTAACGTTAGACCTCTACGTATTCCGGAATGTGATGGGACCCTTTGAGTCGGAGTAACATTTTCGGCGCGCGGGGCAATTCCTTTTTGATGCGTGCAACAACGGCCGCGTCGGGAATGTAGCGATGCGCAACTTGCCATACGAGACGCACCGGATCGTGCACGTCCACGACGGTGGCGTTTGAGAAGTTGGAGTACCATGTTGCGATCGAGTCGTGAAGAAACTCATTCCCTGCCCGAGAGTACACAATCACAGTGCCGTTCTCGCCAGCCATATACGAGGTGACCGCGCTGTTTCCCCCTTGCACCGAAATGTACTTGTCGGTGTTCGCGTACAGCCACATCTGGAACAAGTTAAACGTCAACTCCTTACCCATCGCCTCTCCCCATCGATCGCGGGTTGAATGCCAGAGGTCGGTTACGAAATACGTGCCATTCTTCTTTGCCAACATGGCTTTGTCCCCGTACTGCATCAGTTTGGAATTGTCATGGATAATATCTTCAGTCGGTCGGCTGTAAACTATGGTATAGTACGGAGAAAGCATGTCGACGAGGGTTTCGAGGACGTCCAGCGGGATGAAGTTGATCGGTTTGGAACTCCATTCGGTCTGGTACTTATTTGTGATCACCAGCAGCGGCTTCGGGAAGACGAAATAGTTGTTTTGGTAGTGCCTCTTCAACGGAGGTGGCGCGTAATTCTCTTTGGGGAGTTCTGGAACGTGGATCTGGGCGAGCGAACAACAGTCGAAGCGAAGTTGTACAACTCTCTCTTGATTTGCATTGGACACGTGGTTCTGCACAAAGAAATACAACGACTTGGTACCTGGGCCACTGACAACCGACGTCTCGTAGCACTGCGTGTGCAAGCTGTACAAGTACGGCAACGCGATGATCAGCTCCATGCCGAACTCAGCCTTGAACGTGACACTTGGCTTGCCTTTTTTCCACTCGGTACACGCACTGCGCAGGTTGTTCACGTAGAAATGTGGCTCGCCAGGCGGTGCAGGCCTGTAGTACGAGAATGATGGGGGCGACTCTGTTGCTGGGCTTTCGGTTGCTGGGCCAGGAGTAAGAACGGTGGTCTTCTTGTTACCCTTTTTAGAGGGCGCCTCTTTGTCAGCAGAAGGTACAGAGGTGCTTCGCTCATTTTCAGACGGCGGTGTGTTCTTTTTGGCAGGCGCGCGGGTCTTCTCTTTGCCAGGAGCAGGAACGGTGGTAGCATCGGTCTTCTTGCTACTCTTTTGAGAGGGTGCCTCTTTGCCAGCAGAGGGTACAGAGGTGCTATGCTCATCTGCAGACGGCAGCGGTGTGCTCTTTTCGGCAGGCGCGGGGGTCTTCTCTTTAGCAGGATCGGTGGTAGCAGTGGTCTTCTTGTTACTCTTTTTAGAGGGCGCCTCGTTGTCAGCAGAGGGTGCAGAGGTGCTATGCTCATCTGCAGACGGCAGCGGTGTGCTTTTTGTGGCAGGCGCGCGGGTCTTCTCTTTGCCAGTAGAAATTCCCTTCCCACTGACAGAAGGTGTGCGGGTGACTCCCTCTTGAGGAGAAGAGGTGAATGATTCGACGGGGCTGAGAGGGCTTTGTCCTTGGAGCCCCTCTACGAACAGGGGCCGTACAGAGTGCCAGCGTGCTATGAATATCAGCAATACGATGCCCACCACAACACGAGCCACGATCGGCTTGCATCGACGTGGGGTTGGCTCCACCTCATGCATTTTGCGCTACTACTTTGTTAGAGTTAAAGTTTGATGTGTGTGTGCGGGTGTTTGTGTTCGTGTGTGAGAGAGCTAAAAAGGTCCTGCTTGGAAAGGTTTGCTTGTGCGGACATTCAGAGCCTTTGCCACATGACATTTCGGGGGCCCCTCGGGCAAAAAAAACTTCCTCGGGACAATAAACCCTTCCTCGGGACTAAAAGACTTTTTTTAGTCCCGAGGAAGGGTCCCCTGGATAGTAGGTCAACCCCCCCTTTAGTGCATTAGAATGTCCAGGAAATAATTTTTTTATTTCTGAACGGCACTTTTCATACTGGCCTCGCAAGCAAAAATCCGTTCTATAAAAAAGCCTTTGTTTCCTGCCAGGACTATAAATCTTTTTATTTCTGGACGGCACTTTTCATACTGGCCTCGCAAGCAAAAATCCGTTTTATAAAAAAGCCTTTATTTCCTGCCAGGACTATAATTTCTTTTATTCCTAGCATATAAGGCAGGGGTTTATACGGGGCTTCGAAAAAATTCTGAGTTCCGGTCTGGGCGTGTTTTTTTTTTTTGCTGCAACTGCATGCTGTATGCCACCTTTGCCTCGTTTTGATCAGCTTCATCAAACTGAACAGTCTTTCAACCGATGCCGTTCCGAGAGGTGTCGAAAGGGCCGCGTTCATGAGGAGGCTTGTGCACGGGTACCGAGAGGTCAGTGTGACATCCATGAGAAACAGCTTTAGGGCTGCGGTATAGCTGTAGCGAGTCAGTGTGTTTGCAACAGTTTTGAGCTCCTCGAGAACAGATCTGTGCTCGTCGTCGGCTCGGGGAAAAACCTCATTCCTGAAATCTGCAATGAAGCGGGCATTGAGAAAGGGAGGAGAACGTGCGGATCTGCCTTCCTGGGTTGGTCGGACCTTTTCCTCGCCGTAATGGGCGACAAGAATATCAACAAGTCTGACCGCCTCAGGTTGGTTTCCAGCCACAGGCCCACTCAGGTCAAAAAGGCTGAATCCCTCCATGACACCCAGGTTGCTCTTCAAACCCGAACGAAGGTCAGAGATTAGCCCGTTAACGTAGGGCGTGGCCACTTCGGCATGATAGGCCTGGACTGTCTGGGGTGTCACGCGGGTAAAGCCTGCTAAACCTTCAGTTGCGCGGTTTATCACGACATCGCAAAGGAAGTAGGTCGGGTGATTTTCGTGCAGAAAGTCGTGCAGGGAGTTGGCCTTCTCAACTTCTGAGTACGACTCCTTTGTCCACCGCTCGTACTCCGTGTTTGTCCCCTCTTTCGGGACGTTGGTCTGCCGTCCTGTTTGCCGAGATGCGAGCCCGAACATGCTTGCGATGTCCCGGGGAATCCCCTCCTTCTTTGGATCCACACGCTGTAGCTTCTTTGGTGGCATACTGGCCCTCCCGCTACCGCTCCCACCCGGTAAGCCCCAACCCGAACGCTATGTGGTTTTTTTTTTTTTTTTCCTCAGACCGGAAGAATTTGGGTTCCGGTCTCTCAGACCGCTAAACTAAGCCCGTATAATCCCCTGATATAAGGGAACACAATTTGTTGTCCCATTGGGATATAAGGGAACAAACTTTGTGGTCATGACGATTTTTGGGGGACCCCTTTGAAAAGAATTCCCGGGGGTCAAAGTGACTATTCGGGGACGTATGGTGCCATTGAAACAAAAGAATTCCAAATCTGAGGCTGCGTTCACCTCCAAAATGAGGTTTCAATTTCTCAAATTTCACTGCCACTTCGGCCCTTGTGGTCATGCGGCCAGAGGATGAGGAAGCAACTGTCGTAACAAGATTGGCAGCAGGACCAGCACCAGCAATTTCAATTCTGAAAGCAGTCAGCACATGTTTAGCACTGCCCTACTTCGCATCCGGTTGCGCTGCAGCTTCTTGCATGTTTGCGTGTTTTACGTTACGGATAAATTGGCCGATTTTTTCCATCTGCATGAGCCCCGCGTGCTCGTGCACCCGTATCCTTTTTTTTACACACACTCTGCTCAACGACGCCTTTTCTTTTCGGGAGGGCAAAGAGGGAAGGGAGGGGTAATATTGCATCGTCCTGCGTAAAGTCATCTGCACCATGATCGACGGAATTCGCTCTCTAAGTACGGAGTCAAGTCTCGTCTGTATACGCGATGCGGTTTACCGAAGCCATCGAGCGCCACGGCCAGGGATGGATACGTTTACTCGCTGATCGATGCTACGGCAGTTCCGCAAACCCACTATGCAGCCTGAGTTCAGCCCCGCGCATCTACGCTCACAAGGCAACCCATGATCACTTCGGTGTGAGGGATCAGTCCTGACCGAGCCTAATGCCTGCCGGGCGCCTGCTCCGTTGCGGTGTTTGCTTTTCTGACCAATGCGTTCCACGTCTGAAGGGTCCTTGCGTTAAGTTCGCGCCTTCTGTGGGTATACAGACTTGATCACGACTTTTGGAAACGAAGCTTACTCTTGAGATCCGGTGTGGAGGGCCATTGTTACCTGACAAAACCCACTCATGCAGCCTGAGTTCAGCCCCGCGCATCTACGCTCACAAGGCAACCCGTGATCACTTCGGTGTGAGGGATCAGTCCTGACCGAGCCTATTGCCTGCCGGGCGCCTGCTCCGTTGCGGTGTTTTGAAAACTTGGTAACTTTGTGCTCAGCGGTCCTACGAATCATGTTCCACGTCCTGTGATTCGTACTTTCAAACTTAATCCATGAATCATGTTCTACCTCCTGTGATTCGTGTGGACTTTTAACAACCTTGTACCTTCCTACAGCAGGACAGGTTCTGCATCTGTTCATTGGGTAACTAATTTTGTTCCCGTTCTTCCCATTGAAAGAAACCAAGGACCTAGAAGACCCACCCTTCCTGTTGATCTTGCAGCAGGGCTTGGTCTGGTCAGGCAGTCCAGGCTGGTCGGACTCTGGGTCAGCCGGACTAGACTGGTCAGGCTCCAGCCTCCAGCCTGCCAAGCTTGTCGGACTGTCTGGTCTGTCCAGGCTGTCCGGGCTGTCTGGTCAGTCCGGGCTGGTCGGACTGACTGGTCTGGTCAGGCTGTCCAGGCTGTCTGGTTTGCCCAGGCTGGTTGGACTATCTGGTCAGTCCGGGCTGGTCGGACTGACTGGTCTGGTCAGGCTGTCCAGGCTGTCTGGTTTGCCCAGGCTGGTTGGACTATCTGGTCAGTCCGGGCTGGTCGGACTGACTGGTCTGGTCAGGCTGTCCAGGCTGTCTGGTTTGCCCAGGCTGGTTGGACTGTCTGGTCAGTCCGGGCTGGTCGGACTGACTGGTCTGGCCAGGTTCTGTGGTCAACAAATTTTGTTCCCTTATATCCCAATGGGACAACAAATTTTAGCGTTATTTGTGGATTAGAACAGAATTTCAAGTGTTGGGATATAAGGGAATTACACCATAAAACACGGTTGGCAGATAATCACGATTATTACCTATTATTAGATTTCCGAAATCCGCCCCAAATTATTAGATTTTATTAGAAATTATTAGATATTATTACCTGGTTCCTGAAATTATTAGATATTATTACCTGATTATTAGAAGTTATTACCCATTATTAGATATTATTACCAGGTAATAATCCATTATTACCTGACTTTCCCATGCATTCTCACAGCAAAAGTGCCCCTAGGAGTGGAAGGTGATCGTCACGGTGGGTGTTCGTGCGTCCAAACCATTCCTTTCACCCCGTTCGCAATTCCGTTTGTTGCTAAGTCGAAATGGAAGGATGCCAAAAGAGGTAGGAGAGGTTTGAGGCAAGATCCTGGCAGAGGACGATGATGTGGCACGTGGGGTATGCGACCTCTACCCGCCAGAACCCGTATTCTTAGGGCAGAATGGGGGTCTAACTCCATCTGGGAAACCTTCTTTTGAGCACGAATCCCGTTCGCTGGGCATACAGTCCGTTGCATGTGGCCTTTGATGATCGGCATTCGCTGGAACCCGACCGAAGCAGACAATAAGATCCCGTGTCATTTCACGTTCATCTGCACGCGGAATGTACGGCCTGCTTGTGATCTTCTGCCGGTTCTTCGGACTGTCTTCTGCAAGCACCATAGTCACGTCCTGCCTTTTTCACCGCGGCTTACCCACAACCGCTTTGATGAAGCGCTGGGACTTGCGGTGATTAAGTACATTATGGGGCGACATTAATACAATACCATTGCTTAAAAACACCTTGGCGTCACCGCTTGGCTTGCACTGCCAGGCCTTGCCTGGCATGGATTCTGGTGTTGTTTTCGTGTTTCTTCTTCTTTGCGTTCGTCGCCATTGAGCATCGTCCGGGACCGTGATGTTTTCTGGGCGGGCGCCGGGTTTTCGCTCACAAACTCGCAGATTTTGAACTCGCATGTGAGTTTTGGGCTGAGTGCATAATCTGAGATTGGAGGAACAATCTGCAGATCTTCACCGAAAGCTGAATCTGAGATTTTCACCGAGAGCTAAATCAGATATTTTCACTGAGTACAAGTCTGAGATTTGGGTGTAGCTACTTTGATTTCTGGGTTCCCTCCATTTTCGCGGCTTCATTGCCAAGATCCTAGTCCGACTGAGTAGTCTTTCCCGGATCCTCCCACATCCTGGGGACTCTCAACAGGCGATTATTAGATTATTAGAAATTATTAGAAATTATTAGATTTTATTAGAAATTATGAGAAATTATTAGAAATTATTACCAGATAATAATTATTATTAGATATTATTAGAAATTAGGGCTTTTTATCTAATAGCCACCTGCTAACTTTTTATTTAGCTTAAAGCCACCTGAAGTAAAACTTTTTATTGGGAAAAATAAATTCCCTCTGGTGGAAATGGCTGGAGGAGCGTGACAATAAATTTCGTTTATTTTTTGACAGGATTCCGTTGTGTTTACACAGGCCGGACAAATAAACGAATTTATTTTTTCCGATCTCGGAATTTATTTTGCGCCGCCAGCTATTTTCAGTCGAAACAAATAAATGAAATTTATTGTCCCTAGGGAAATAAATTCGTTTATTTTTCCGACTGAAAATAGCTGGCGGCGCAAAATAAGGTCGTAGGCAGAAATCTGTAGGGGAGACCCCTCGCAAATTTTTTTTTCTCCCTGTGGTGAGTGAAATCGCGTGTTTTGAGCTCGTTTTGAGTCTAATTCATCCTTTCTGATCCATATCAAGACCTCGCAGAAAGAAAACCGCAGCACTTGTCAGCAGCGCTCATCCAACAGTCCTACCCAGCACGACATCACCTGTGCAGTCCTTCATGCAAGCGCCCATGCAAGCAGCATCGTATGTTGTGAACTACAACGTCAACCTGCCGGGACTCCCCCAGTTGCAGCAGAACAACCAGGCACATTGATCTGTGACCCGTCACTTACAACAACTCCACTCCTACACAACGTTCTGCTACGCAATGTCTCAGACACACAACGTTCTGCTACGCAACGTTCTGCTAAACACCAACGTAACTGCAAAGCAATATGCTCAACGTCTTACACAACGTTCTGCCGTGCACATTTGCTACGCAACGTTCTGCTAGACACCAACATAACTGCAAAGCAGTATGGTTTTCTTTCCATCCTCGGGAATTTATTTTTCCCAATAAAATCATTTATTCGGCAATAATTTCCGCCAATTTTGCCTCGGTGTCGGTTTTAGTCCCTCGGGAGGCCCTCGGGGGGGTTTGCAAACCCCCCCTCGGGCCTCCCTCGGGACTAAAACCGACACCTCGGCAAAATAAACGGAAATTATCTTGCCGAATAAATGCTTATTAATTAGCTTATAGGGACGCCGGATTATTACCCGGGCGGGCCAACTGCCCGCCCAAAGGGGGGGGGGGTCGTTGTATAATGGTTTAGCTTAGGCTTCCGACACCGCTGAAATGTACGGGTTTGGTTTGTTCTGGAAAGTCGAAATAAGGGGGGGTTCGGGGGGCTTTGCCCCCCGGCCGAACGGTACGGCTCTATCAGGTCCAAGTTGCACTGGCCCTCCCCAAAAACATCAACGCAATGGCCCAAACTTGGGCCATTACATCAATGTAACGGGCAGAATTTGACAGAAAACCACTGTTACATCAATGTAATGGCCCAAATTTGACCGAAAACCACTGTTACATCGATGTAATGGCCAGAATCTGACGGAAAACCGCTGTTACATCGATGTAATGGGCAGAATCTGACGGAAAACCACTGTTACATCAATGTAATGGCCCAAATTTGACCGAAAACCACTGTTACATCAATGTAATGGCCAGAATTTGACGGAAAACCACTGTTACATCAATGTAATGGCCCAAATTTGACCGAAAACCACTGTTACATCAATGTAATGGCCAGAATTTGACGGAAAACCACTGTTACATCAATGTAATGGCCCAAATTTGACCGAAAACCACTGTTACATCGATGTAATGGGCAGAATCTGACGGAAAACCACTGTTACATCAATGTAATGGCCCAAATTTGACGGAAACCCACTGTTACATCGATGTAATGGGCAGAATCTGACCGAAAACCACTGTTACATCAATGTAATGGGCAAATTTGACCGAAAACCACTGTTACATCAATGTAATGGCCCAAATTTGACGGAAAACCACTGTTACATCGATGTAATGGGCCAAATTTGACGGAAAACCACTGTTACATCAATGTAATGGGCAGAATTTGACGGAAAACCACTGTTACATCAATGTAATGGCCCAAATTTGACCGAAAACCACTGTTACATCAATGTAATGGGCAGAATTTGACCGAAAACCACTGTTACATCGATGTAATGGCCCAAATTTGACGGAAAACCACTGTTACATCGATGTAATGGGCCAAATCTGACGGAAAACCACTGTTACATCAATGTAATGGGCAAAATTTGACCGAAAACCACTGTTACATCAATGTAATGGCCCAAATTTGACCGAAAACCACTGTTACATCGATGTAATGGCCAGAATCTGACGGAAAACCGCTGTTACATCGATGTAATGGGCAGAATCTGACGGAAAACCACTGTTACATCGATGTAATGGCAGAATCTTGACGGAAAACCACTGTTACATCGATGTAATGGGCAGAATCTGACGGAAAACCACTGTTACATCAATGTAATGGGCCAAATTTGACCGAAAACCACTGTTACATCGATGTAATGGGCAAATTTGACGGAAAACACTGTTACATCAATGTAATGGGCCAAATTTGACGAAAACCACTGTTACATCAATGTAATGGGCCAAATTTGACCGAAAACCACTGTTACATCAATGTAATGGCCAGAATTTGACGGAAAACCACTGTTACATCAATGTAATGGCCAAATTTGACCGAAAACCACTGTTACATCAATGTAATGGCCCAAATCTGACGGAAAACCACTGTTACATCAATGTAATGGCCCAAATCTGACGGAAAACCACTGTTACATTGATGTAATGGGCAGAATCTGACGGAAAACCACTGTTACATCAATGTAATGGGCCGAATCTGACCGAAAACCACTGTTACATCAATGTAATGGCCCAAATTTGACCACTGTTACATCAATGTAATGCCAAATTTGACGCAAAGCCACTGTTACATCAATGTAATGGCCCAAATTTGACGGAAAACCACTGTTACATCGATGTAATGGGCAGAATTTGACGGAAAACCACTGTTACATCAGTGTAATGGGCAAATTTGACCGAAAACCACTGTTACATCAATGTAATGGGCCAAATTTGACCGAAAACCACTGTTACATGAATGTAATGGGCAGAATCTGACGGAAAACCACTGTTACATTGATGTAATGGGCAGAATCTGACGGAAAACCGCTGTTACATCAATGTAATGGCCCAAATTTGACGGAAACCCACTGTTACATCAATGTAATGGGCCAAATTTGACCGAAAACCACTGTTGCAACTTGCATCAATGTAGTGGGCCAAATCGGCTAAAATGACCAAAATCCGGATTTTTCGAAAAGTGGCACGAAAACCGAAAAAAGTCTACTTGCGGGGTTCGAACCCAGGTCGTCAGAGCTTGGTACCCAAGGTACTACTGCATCAACCACAGGAGCTCTGGCAAAAAAAAAAAAAAAAACCTTTCATTCGTGGCCGACTGTTCAAAAAACTGTCTTTTTCAGTTTTTGCGCCTTTGATGTAACAGTGGTTTTCTGTGAAATTCGGCCCGTTACATTGGTGTAATAGTGGTTTTCCGTCAAATTCTGCCCATTACATCGATGTAACATGCAGGGTCAGAACCTTGTGTCTTTTTAAAACGCTCCCGCGGGGCCGATGGACCCCAAAAAAAAATTTTGGCAAAAAAAAATTTTGCTCAACTTCCGCAAAAATTACCGCAGAGTTTGTTCCAAACTTTTAAAATTCAAAAAACCCATTTTTTTTCTGGAAATAAAATTTTGGCCATTTCCAAAAAGACACAAGGTTCTGACCCTGCATGGTAACAGTGGTTTTCGGTCAAATTTGGGCCATTACATCGATGTAACAGTGGTTTTCCGTCAAATTCTGCCCATTACATCGATGTAACAGTGGTTTTCGGTCAAATTTGGCCCATTACATTGATGTAACAGTGGTTTTCCGTCAGATTCTGCCCATTACATCGATGTAACAGCGGTTTTCCGTCAGATTCTGCCCATTACATCGATGTAACAGTGGTTTTCCGTCAAATTCTGCCCATTACATCGATGTAACAGTGGTTTTCCGTCAGATTCTGCCCATTACATCGATGTAACAGTGGTTTTCCGTCAAATTCTGCCCATGACATCGATGTAACAGTGGTTTTCGGTCAAATTTGGGCCATTACATTGATGTAACAGTGGTTTTCCGTCAGATTCTGCCCATTACATCGATGTAACAGTGGTTTTCTGTCAAATTTGGGCCATTACATTGATGTAACAGTGGTTTTCGGTCAGATTTGGGCCATTACATTGATGTGACAGTGGTTTTCCGTCAAATTCTGCCCATTACATCGATGTAACAGTGGTTTTCGGTCAGATTTGGGCCATTACATTGATGTAACAGTGGTTTTCCGTCAGATTCTGCCCATTACATCGACGTAACAGTGGTTTTCCGTCAAATTCTGCCCATTACATCGATGTACCAGTGGTTTTCGGTCAAATTTGGGCCATTACATTGATGTAACAGTGGTTTTCGGTCAAATTTGGCCCATTACATTGATGTAACAGTGGTTTTCCGTCAGATTCTGCCCATTACATCGATGTAACAGTGGTTTTCGGTCAAATTTGGGTCATTACATTTGATGTAACAGTGGTTTTCGGTCAGATTCTGCCCATTACATCAATGTAACAGTGGTTTTCCGTCAAACTTGGGCCATTACATTGATGTAACAGTGGTTTTCCGTCAGATTCTGCCCATCACATCAATGTAACAGTGGTTTTCCGTCAAATTTGGGCCATTACATTGATGTAACCGTTGGTTTCTGTGAAATCCAGCCCATTACAGTGATGTAACAGTGGTTTTCCGCCAGATTTGGCCCATTACATTGATGTAACAGCGGTTTTCGGTCAGATTTGGGCCATTACATTGATGCAACAGTGGGTTTCCGTCGGAAAATCTTCATGCAGTTTTGGGGAAAAAATATTCCCACCAGAGGGGGGGGGGGACCCACCCACCAAAATTTTGGCGAAAGTAGTGGGCAGTTGGCCTGCCCGGGTAATAATCCGCTGTCCCATAGCACTTTCAAATCTTTTTATTTAGCTTATAGCCACAAAAAACTTTTTATTTAGCTTATAGCCACAAAAAAACTTTTTATTTAGCCTATAGCCAGGAGGTCCTGAAACATTTTTTTTAGCTTATAGCCACCTGGTGAAAATTTGGTCGAAAATTTTGGTCAAAAATTTTTGGTCAAAAAATTGGCCAAAAATTTTGGTCAAAAAAGATCGGTCAAAAAAAATCGGTCAAATTTTTTGGCCAAAAAATTTGTTCAAGAAAAATCGGTCAAAACTGTTGGTCAAAAAAATTGGTCAATTGTTAGCCAATCTGAGAAAAATCACACACGGAATTCGAACCCAGAAAACCCTTTGCCGTGCTGTGCCAGCTACTGGAGTGGCCACACCTATTTGCACACGTTCATCTTCGCTGCAGGTAAGGGTCCTCGGGCCCACCCGGAGCGAGTCCAACCTTCTCCACGTCTTATCATCTCATCACTCGAAACAGTCGTATCATCTTATCATTGCTTGAATTTTTGGAGTCTGATACTCGAAACAGTCTAGATAGGGTCACCCACGTGTGTTTACGCCCGAAGGCTACATAAGAACCGACTTGAAAAATCGTCCACAAAGAGCTTGCCGCCGTTTGCGTTAAAGAGAGTGTCACCGAAAAGTACCCTGGTCTGAACTCTGCGAGCTATGTATCATGTTTCCCGGTTTCTCTTTCAGCACCCGTATGCTCGCAACATTCATGCCCGGTACTTCCAGTCTTTTAGCGTGTTGCACCCCTTGCTCCCACTACGGCCGTCCAGATGCCGCCGGGTTGCAGGAATCTGATGAAGAGAGTTAACAACGCAATGGTTGCCAAAGTGTTGCGCGGCAGTCGCAAATCGGCAGAAAGGGGGTCCAAGTAAACGAGACCTATGCAAAGTTGAAATGGGATGAGATTAGACTACCCCAGAATCACCTTGACTCCCCCAAACGTATCCCACACATTGAAGCTTAAAACTTGCAACTTGAAACTTGAAATTGGAAACTTGAGTTCGAATCCAAATCGCACAGTTGTCACAGTCAATGGCTGGGGAAATGGTTCGAATCCCGCCATGGGTGTGTTCTCCGGGATTGGAGTCTAATTGTAGACCAAAAAAATTGACCAAATTTTCGGCCAAAATTTTGACCAAAAAAAATCGACCAAAATTTGACCAAAAATTTGACCAAAAATTCGACCAAAATTTCGGCCAAAATTTTGCCAACTCAGAAAAATGACCAAAAATTTGCAAAATGTGGCTCGAAGCTAATAAAAAAGTTTTTTGTGGCTATAAGCTAAAGAAAAAGTTTTTTGTGGCTATAAGCTAAATAAAAAGTTTCAGGCCCTCCTGGCTATAAGCTAAATAAAAAGTTTTTTGTGGCTATAAGCTAAATAAAAAGTTTCTTGGTGGCTATAAGCTAATTATCCCTAGAAATTATTAGTTATTATCCATTATTAGATCTAATAATACGTAATAATCAGGCTAATAATATCTAATAAAATCTAATCGAATCTAATAATAATTATTACATGCCAACCGTGATAAAAATAACTATTTTTTACCGGGAAACAAGAGTGCTTTTTTCCCCCGAGGGCTGTTTTCGCCCGAGGGCGTCAGCCCGAGGGCGAAAACAGCCCGAGGGGGAGAAGTTGGCCCGAAAAAATGTTTTCCCCGAGGGCGAAGCCCGAGGGGAAGACATTTTTTGAGGGCCAACACACTCTTTTTCCCGGTAAAACGTGATTTTTTTTCCGGGTGTGTACGTTTTTTTCCTGACCACAGCGCAAAGCAAGAAAGAAGGAATGTCACCAGATCTAAGCATGTGTGCAGGCAAATAACGACTAGTGTGGGGATGTGAAAGTCTATGGGCACACATACACACGCCCACATACACGCACACACCATGACTACAAGTGCCGACCGGGCGACGCACCGCCGCGCACGCGGCGGCGGCAGCCGCCACCTTTGGGACGTCCTAGCGAACGCCGAATGCCGACGCGCAACGGGCGGGTGCAGACCGGGATCGTCAACCAACCGCCCGACAGCGGCTGCAGCGGCAGCAACAGCGGCAGCGACATCGACAGTGGCGTCGCGAGGACGCACGGAAGGACCCGCGGCACAGCACCAGTCCATTCCCCACGCGGGGGGAGATGGCCGTGGAACCCTCCCCCGGGATGACGAAGGCCGGGGAGAGCCGGGGGCAGTGAAGTAACGAAGCCCGCGAACGGTGGGTGGTGACCCCTCCGAACAGTCTCCCTGGCCCTGGCCCACGCCTGATGCCGCAACCCCTTAACCCGGGCGGCGGCGCTTTGGCATGAAACAGGAACCTCAAGGGGAGCAGCGCGAGAGGCATCATCCACGCTTCAAAGGCCCACACACCATGACTACAAGTGCTGTGCACTCGTCTCTGCTACTGCAGGGTGAGCGCGTTCCTTTTCACCACGACTCATGCTTGATGACACAGAATTGGATGAGATACTCTTGCTATGGCGCTCTGTCAACAGATTTTCGTGGGTGCTGTCACTTTTGGACATCCGTTGCCTGCAGGTTGCCTTTAGGAAAGTCCGAAAAATGGCGCTTTGTTTCCGGGAAAAAAAGTACAACCCCTGCTGCAGGACAGGAGTATTTCACCAAAAATCATGCTTGATGACGCAGAGCAGGACGAGCAGCTCTTGGCATGGCGCTCTGTCGGCAGTTTTTCGTGGTTTCCATCGTTTCTGGACACCTATTGGCTGTAATTTGCCTTTAAGAATATCCGGGAAATCGTGCTTTTTTGCCGGGGAAAAAAGTACAAAAATGTACTTTATTACCGGCTGGGAACTTTTTTCCCGGCTGCCACACAAAAGTTAAGAAAAAGCGGGACAAAATAAAGCCTTATTTTCCCGCAAAATCCTTATTTTCCCGGTAAATCCTTATTTTCCCGGGAGGCCGTGCTGTGCGCAAAGAGGGGACTATGAGACAGAAATCATCCCGGAAAGCATTTTTTACCATCCCGGGAGCTATGGACTGTTATATGGGGAGGAGGGAAAAAAAGTACACACCCGGAAAAAAATAGTTATTTTTACCGGGAAACAAGAGTGCTTTTTTCCCCCGAGGGCTGTTTTCGCCCGAGGGCGTCAGCCCGAGGGCGAAAACAGCCCGAGGGGGAAAAGTTGGCCCGAAAAAATGTTTTCCCCGAGGGCGAAGCCCGAGGGGAAAACATTTTTTGAGGGCCAACACACTCTTTTTCCCGGTAAAACGTGATTTTTTTTCCGGGTGTGTACGTATTTTTCCCGACCAGCAAAGCAAGAAAGAAGGAATGTCACCAGATCTAAGAATGTGTGCAGGCAAATAACGACTAATGTGGGGATGTGAAAGTCTATGGGCACACATACACACGCCCACATACACGCACACACCATGACTACAAGTGCTGTGCACTCGTCTCTGCTACTGCAGGGCGGGCGCGTTCCTTTTCACCACGACTCATGCTTGATGGCACAGAATTGGATGAGAAACTCTTGCTATGGCGCTCTGTCAACAGATTTTCGTGGGTGCTGTCACTTTTGGACATCTGTTGCCTGCAGGTTGCCTTTAGGAAAGTCCGAAAAATGGCGCTTTGTTTCCGGGAAAAAAAGTACAACCCTGCTGCAGGACAGGAGTATTTCACCAAAAATCATGCTTGATGATGCAGAGCAGGACCAGCAGCTCTTGGCATGGCGCTCTGTCGGCAGTTTTTCATGGTTTCCATCGTTTTTGGACACCTATTGGCTGGAATTTGCCTTTAAGAATATCCGGGAAATCGTGCTTTTTTGCCGGGAAAAAAAGTACAAAAATGGTGTGGTCGGTATAGCCAAGGGGAACTACGGGAACTACGGGGAACTGACCTTGGGGTGTCCTTTTTTTTTGTAGGGGAATTTTTTCAAACGCCACGCATCGGCGCAAAACCCGGAGCTTTGGAGTGACCAAAACGGTTCCTCTTGCTTGGGCCTTCCACAAAAGGCCCAAGCCTTTTGAAAAATGGAGCCTTCGGGGTGTCGGTGGACAGGGGGTGTCGGGGGTGGTGCTTTCGTGCCGCCGTGGACTGCGCATGAAGGATTTGTTGAATAGTAGACTCGAACGCTATCGTAGGACTCGCAAAAGTCGGTTGGCTCACGTTTGCAAGAACCTAAGCAAAGCTCGCTACCGGCCCTTCAACGTTCGCCAGGAGGACTGAAGGAAAAGCTCAGCTACGACCATTGCGTGCTTGTACAGATCCTTGAAAATAATCGCGTTATAATGACGGATGGCAGAGGCCGATCAAGATCTGCAGGATATCTTGGACAGCCCACAGGTAAAATTGGCCGGCAGCACGCAATCAAGAGTCCCATGGTGATTTGATGTGGACAGTCATAGACGAAAGGATGTGTTTGCTCAGCAAGCTGAGTCCAACTTGTGTCTGCATGGAAGGGAAGCTGATAAGAAGTTACTTCTTGATAAACTGCATGCCCTCACCCGAAGCATGCGATTCAAGGCTAATGTTGTTGTGGGCAAACTGCTCTACGATCTCTGGAACAGAAGGATGCAGTCCGGAGAGCTTCCGGTTTCTCCCAGAGTAGAGGAGCTGAAGCAAACGCCACCTGGGCCTCTGAACGTGATTGCGGATCACCTTCTTGCCCAAACCCAAGAGGGATTGGAGTGTCGGAATGACGCGCAAGGAGAGGCTCTTGGCTTGTTTGCTTCTTTCGCTGTTTGTTGTGTTGTTTGGACACGGTACCTGCATTCCAATCCGGAAAGCAAGTGGGTGGAGGTCCTGGGACTGCGAAGGCGTGACTACCCCACACAAGAAGGACTCGCTGTCTCTGTTCTGTCCCTGCCGCCATAGCCATCTTATCCTCGGCCAAGCACCAGTTTCTCCTCCTGCAACGCAACCTTGTCTTCAGCATGGCCATTCTGACTGTCATTCTGATTACCAACCTTACTCCTCGCTCGGGTTGCCGTCTTCGACCGCGACCGCCTCTGATAGTTTGGGTTTGAATGCAAACAATCTGGGGCGATAATTTGCATCGCAGGTGTCGCGGTTATCTCTTCGTACGTGATGTGTCATGCTTTCGCCTCTTTAGCTCGTCTTGATCGTCGCGCTCAGGCGCGCGTTTGGTGCCTCGCTTCTTCTTCGTTTGCTCGTCCAGGTTCATCGCTTGCGCGTCGATTTCTGCTTCTTCAAGGCGCTAGGGCGATGACCGCGTTGCCTTCTGTGGGGTCGTCTGCCCGCTCGACTTCTTCGCTTGCGCTTTGATGCGTCCTTTGCGCCTTTTGATACCGGCTCCGCCGGAGTCCGATTGCCGCTTCTTCGCTCGCGTTGGCGCCGTCTTCTCGACCTTCGCTCTCGGTGGCGATGAGGTTTCCCGCTCTTCGGTCCCAACTTCTCCCGCTGCTTCCGGGAGCACCAGCCCCTTCCGACAGCACAGTTTGGGCCTTCGACTTCGCAAGTCCGCGAGCCGGCTGCAGTGCGCACGTCGGCATGCCATGGTCAGGTGTTCGTTGCGGCAGCACTATGCTATCGTCTTACACGTCGCGCATTGCGTCATGCGGTGTTGCCGGCAGAACTTCACCGCTAGGCCGTCGTCATCCTTGTGGTGGGCCTCACAGCACCACGCCACCGACTTGCCCCGACGCTTTCACACGCCGCACTTCACTTTCTGGTGCTCGTGGCACACCCGCTCACTCCACCTTTCGTGTTCCGTAGCGTCGTTGAACACCGTCCATCTCGCCGCACGCTTCGCCCTTCCACCTCCGTACGTCGGGAAAAGATCCATCCCCCGCGCCTCGCCGCTGAACTCGTGCCGTCGTCAGCTGTGTCTCGAGCACTTCCATCGTCTCCGTACCACCACGGAAGATCGGCCTCATCTCGTACCCCGTGAGGCTTCCACCGTTCTCAGCGACCCTATCTTCTCCAGTTTCCTGCCTGGCAGAAGCGGTCCGTCGCCGTTTCGCACCAGCGCATCACTGACGGTTTTTAAAAGTTTTGCGAGTACCCTCGCGCGCATGCTCAACAGTGTCCGGTCCGTCGTCGCTACGACACTGCCCGGAAGATCCAGTCCGGTGCACACTTCAAAGTCGACGGCGACCGATCAGCACTTCCCATCCAGCCAATACTGCAGCGCCCGGAACTACCTCTCTCCTCCGACCGCCGCGAAGGTCTCCGGTCCCGCGATCACTTCGACCCGGCCGGCGCGGGGCCTCTGATAGAGCCGTTCCTGCTCTCCTTTTTGCTGGTCACTTGCCGCAGCTAATCCTGTCACTACCTGTCAAACCGTGACTCCCAGTCTGTCCTTCCTTCTCATCCTATTCGTTCCTCTTCGGAGCTAGTGCTGCACCTTTGTAGCTCTTCCGTCCCACCTCCGCCAGGGCTGACTGCAGGGAAGTGGTCACCACAACGGAATTCCCCCCCGAAGATCACCGATTCTGGCCTGGACCAGGTGGCTTGTCTCCTGGGGTTTCTGATCTTAAGACGCTCGAATTACCCAAAATTGTCCTTATTTTGTGACGAAAAAGTGCAAGGTAGCTTAGAAATGCTCTCCAGGACCCAAGGCTGCATCCCTGAAGCACTCAGCAAAAAAACAAGAACGAAAAAAAAAAAGACACCCCCCCCTCGTGTTGAACTACGGGGGAACTACGGGGAACTGGCCCACCGACCACACCAAAAAATGTACTTTTTCCCCGGAAAGCATTTTTTACCATCCCGGGAACCATGGATGGATTGACAAACTCCTTTTCAGAAGTTGTTGGATTTGCCCATTTTTTTTCACATCTTGAAGAAAAAAAAAATCTTGAAATTTTGACACCGCGGCCACATTTCGCTGGGGGGGAGGAGACGTTCGAAGTCTTGGAGATGAACTTCCCGCGTGCGGCGCTCGGGGGCGGGGACGTGTTCCCGCTCTATGACGCGACGAGGCGAGCGCAGCGTTCGGCGCGCTGGGCCGAGCCCACACCAATGCCGCAACGACCACGCCTCCCGGTGCTCGTCCCGGAGTCGCAGGCAGACCCCCTGCTCCGCTCACAGTCCGTCTGTCACGCGTGCGCGAAGCAGAAGTGCGCAATGTGCTCGGGCATGCGGAGAAACTACAGCCTTGTAGTGGACCAGTGCTGCCAGGTGCACCACCAACCGGACGACGGCCTGCGCATTCAGTGCTGCCGGGCGCATCGGCTGACGCGATGCGGGACCTGCCCGAACGCTGACGCGTGCTGCGGACGGGGGCATCACAGGGGTGGTGCTGGCCGCGACAGCAGCAGTGGCGACGGGGGTGGCGGTGGTCGTGGCGGCCGCTGCTGCGGCCGTGGCCGCGGCCGCGGCGGCCGAGGCGGCGGAGACGACAGTGACGGAGACGGTGGCGGCGGCCGCGGCACTGGTCGCGGCCGCGCACGCGGCGGCGGTCGCGGCAGCGGACGCGGCGGGGATCGCGGCGGCGGCGGCGGTGGCGGTCGCAGCCTAGGCGAGAGCGACGGCCTCACAGGCCGGAAGCGGCGCGCGCCGTCCCCACCTGGAACACCTACCAGCCGTGGCCGGAGGAGGCGGACGACGAAGTCGCCCCCGAAGCGCGCCCCCCCGCCAGCAGGCGTAAATTTGTTGCATTAGTGTGATTGTCAGGCCTCCGACTACCCTGAGCAACGCACTATGCACACTCCGTGTCTACGTCACAGCAGATGGAACGCGTCTGTTACGTCGCCGCGGAGGCGGCCTACGAGTGGGTGTCATTGTGGCCTCCCGGCCGGAGCCATCGTTGGATGACCCTTCGCTCGTTTCTTCGCGTTTGCGTCGGTTCGCGCGTCGGATGGACGCAGCCGGGGGCTGCGCATTGGGCGGCGTTCGTCGGGCGGGGGTGTTGGCCCGGAGTTGCGGCGTTGGCAGTTGAGTGCGTCGGCGCCGCCGCGCTGGGGGGGTGCGTGGGACGGAAGGGTCCTCCGCAGCACGCCGCCGCAGCGGCGCAGCGCGATCGATCGTTGGTGAGTCTCCCTGGCCGGAGCCGGAGGATTCCTCGCTCGTCTCCCCGCGTTTGCGTCGGAGCCCGCGTCGGGGCGCTGCCGGTGCCGGTTGAGGTCCCGCCGGAGGTGCAGGTGCCTCGTTCTCGTCGTCGGCGTCGTCCGGCCGGTCTCCCGCCCGGTGGTGGCCACTCCGGCAGCACACGGAGGCATTGGCCAGCAGGCAGTAAGCGACCCGCGCCCTGCACCCCCACGGCCTCTCCCGCAGCCGCGCTGCGCGCACGACGACGACGACGACGCGCCGATCTCGGCGACGACGGCACTGGCCTCGCCGGCCCGAACACACCGCGCCCACCCGGCCCCGCCCGGCCCTCTTCGATGGCAGGCCCTGACTCGGGCCCTTTTACTGATTCTGGTTCCGACCCTCCACGGGTCACACAACGATCGCGCCCTCCCGCCGGCTCTTCCCGGCTACTCGCGACCTCCGCATCGCGGCGTGCCTATCGGCGCAAACGAGAAAGCGAAGATTCCGATTCCTTTTCGGATTATGAAATCGTCAGTAATTTCCAAGAACAGTTGCAACCGACTAGAGTTGCGCCGCGCCGAAAGCGCGAACGAGAAAGCGAAGATTCCGATTCCTTTTCGGATTATGAAATCGTCAGTAATTTCCAAGAACAGTTGCAACCGACTAGAGTTGCGCCGCGCCGAAAGCGCGGAAAAAGTGACCCTTCTGGAGTCACGTAGCGAAAAGCTGGCATAGTGTGGTACTCATTTGCTTGCAAATGACTCCCCACTAACGCAACAAGACGAGCACGTGCCGCGCGAGCAGAATATCGACGCCGATGCTCTATCGAATCGTGCGATGGATGAAGTCCAGAGACGAGCGACAGCCGAGTATCGGGACTCGGCGACCGCGAAATCGTACGCGATGAAGAGCGCGATGCGACGGCTGACGAGTATCGTGCAGACGCCGATTCACCCGGCGCTTGAGATGCAAGTCAACGTCCTGACGTCTCTCGGAGGCGGAAACATGGCCGGACTCGACAAGAGGCCACAGATGGCGAGCCAGCAGGCGTTTGAAGCCGTGATGCGCGCCTACGAAGCCGCCGCACGAGAGCAGACGGCGAAGAAGGCCGGCGACAAGGTGCGAGCCATACCGCAGGCTGGGCTCCGCAAAGCTGCAACACTGAATGGCAGTTTTCGACCGCAGACGCACTACCCGTCGGGATGGGAGCGCAAGCAGGCTCGATGGAAGCACGAGGTCAAGCAGGAGAGACGAACTGCGCAGACTGAGCGCAAGACGTGCACCAAGGGCAGACCAGGACGTTGGGACCGTGCGAAGTCGAAGAGGGAGTCCAAAAGCGAAGCAACAACACCAACGCGGAAACGCAACCCGAAGGCAGCCAAGCGGACCTCCCAGGGCAGGGGGGAACCTGCGGCAGTGAAGTAACGAAGCTCATCCGAGTGTCCGATGAAACCCCTTGTCAATACCACCCAACGACTGCGACGCGCGTGCGAAATGTCGGACGTTAGCGTCTGTCAAGAGCATGCGCGACTCAGCCGTGTTTTAAAGGTGAGATGAGAGGCATCGGCTCACTCTGTCAAAGGACCATACCATGCAGGGTCAAAACCTTGTGTCTTTTTAAAACGCTCCCGCGGGGCCGATGGACCCCAAAAAAAAAAGTTGGAAAAAAAAAAAATCGCTCAAGTTCAGCAAAAATTACTGCAGAGTTTGTTCCAAACTTTTAAAATTCAAAAAAACCCAATTTTTTTCTGGAAATTTTTTTTTTGCCATTTCCAAAAAGACACAAGGTTTTGACCCTGCATGATACCACTAACGCAACAAGACGACGAAATTTTGTGAAAAAACGTCAAGGTAGTAGTGCAGTTTCTGTGCTTTAATGGTTGCTCACACGGCCAACAAAGCTGGGTGAGGGCTCCGCAAACGCGGTGAGAAGAAGCGGCGGACACCTGCCGACATGGCACGACCCCCTTCTGCGGACAACGACGTTCACCCATGAGCCGCCCCCGCAGCTCGACCCATCTGCTGTTACGTAGACACCGACTATGTGCACAGTGCGTTGCTCAGGGTAGAAATGAACAGACGGAACGCTCGGATGGAATGAAGCAAGTGCGTAAACACCACAGGAGAAAAAGTACATGTGCGCCGGTAAGGCGAGACTAAAGGCAGCAGTTAAAGTTCGGGAAACCGTAAAGTTCGGGCGAAGCAAAGTTCGGGCGATGCTAAGTTCTGGACCAGAATCTGGTAGACTGACTCAAATTACCCAAGGCCACGAGATATTGAGAAACTCGGCAAAAAAACGCAAATGTCGGGCACATTAGACCCCGAAACCCAAACTGCTGCCTCTACGCGCAAAGCGCAGCACTTTTTAGAGTGAAAGTTCGCTTGAAGCTCCGGGGAACTTTTTATAGCGTCATTTCAACGGTCTCCATAACAGGAAGTTTTCCCCCTGGAAATGACACCGTGATGGCAGAGTGAACAGCGCAAGCCTTCACGGCTGGAGGTCCCGGGTTCGAACCCGGGCGAGGCACTTTTCCGGTCGACAATGATTTACGGGGTTTGTAAAGTTCGGAAAGCAGCAAAGTTCGGGTGAAACCAAGTTGCTAAGTTGTGGTGATGCAAAAGCAAAGTTCGGGCGAAGCTAACTTCTGGTGAAGCAAAGTTCGGGCGATGCTCAGTTCTGGTAGACTGACTCACGTTACCATGCAGGGTCAAAACCTTGTGTCTTTTTAAAACGCTCCTGCGGGGCCGATGGAGCCCTAAAAAAATTTTTGGGAAAAAAAAATTTTGCTCAACTTCCTCAAAAATTACTGCAGAGTTTGTTCCAAACTTTTAAAATTCAAAAAACCCAATTTTTTTCCGGAAATTTTTTTTTTGCCATTTTCAAAAAGACACAAGGTTTTGACCCTGCATGTTACCCAAAGGGACCCAAATACCGCGAGTTATTGAGAACCTCTGCAAAAAACGCAAATTTCGGGCATGAAAGACCCCGAAAACCAACAACCCCCGAAAATCATTTTCGACCGGAAAAGTGCCTTGCCCGGGTGTCCTCGGCCGGGTTCGAACCCGGGCCTTCAGGCCTGAATTGTGCGGCAAATACCCGGTGCCGAGTCACGGATCGAGAAAAACCCGGAGCGGGGGAAATGGACTACTAGAAAAACGCGTACGACGGTAGGCTAAAAAAGTGTCCCCGGGCTTCGCCCCCGACCCCCTAAAAAGTGGGGTTGGCTCATTAGCATATCATGCAGGGTCAAAACCTTGTGTCTTTTTGGAAATGGCCAAAAAAAAAATTCCGGGAAAAAAATTGGTTTTTTGAATTTTAAAAGTTTGGAACAAACTCTGCAGTAA
Source organism: Diplonema papillatum (assembly GCA_030068145.1). Classification (NCBI taxonomy): domain Eukaryota; phylum Euglenozoa; class Diplonemea; order Diplonemida; family Diplonemidae; genus Diplonema; species Diplonema papillatum. The sequence continues at coordinate 2,775 of JAPJBO010000380.1, read as the reverse complement.
TTTTTGAGGAAGTTGAGCAAAATTTTTTTTTTCCAAAAAAAATTTTAGGGCTCCATCGGCCCTGCGGGAGCATTTTAAAAAGACACAAGGTTTTGACCCTGCATGATATCCTCGTCTCGGAATGTCCGATTCCACTGATTCCGACTCACTGATTCGAAATCCGCTGGCTCCGTGGCAACAACAGATTTCGTTGCGACCCGGAGCCCGATCACGAGCCTGAGGCTCGTGCAGGCCCGATGAATCTTGAGGACCGTAACCTCGATGAGATGCCGGAGGCCGCAAAGCTCTTCTATGACAAAACCGCGAAGGGGTAAGAAGCAGTGTCTGCAGGATGCTCTGACACGTGCTTTAGTCACAAAGAAGTGGAGGGACACTGCATCGGAGGTAGCAGACAAACTTACCCGTTTCGAAATCGCGGAAACGCGAGCAGGGTGGAGAGAGCAGCGTGTGTGTCGAATCAACCCAAGCTGAGAAGCGTTGTCGGCTTGTTCAGTCTGTTGCCTTACCATGCAGGGTCAAAACCTTGTGTCTTTTTGAAAATGGCAAAAAAAAAATTTCTGGAAAAAAAATGGGTTTTTTGAATTTTAAAAGTTTGGAACAAACTCTGCAGTATTTTTTGATGAAGTTGAGCAATTTTTTTTTTTCCCAACTTTTTTTTTTGGGGTCCATCGGCCCCGCGGGAGCGTTTTGAAAAGACACAAGGTTTTGACCCTGCATGTTACCTACATGTGAAACTGGACTAGGTTATAGTCTACCAGAACCGAAAAAGGATTTCGGGTGCTACGGTGGCCGTGCACGTTCTTGGGCGTGTGCCTCGTGTTGGGCGGGTGTTTTGTAACCCGTGAAGTTCTTTCTGGTGCAATCCGACGAGACTGGCGCCGAGTTTTGTCTCACAGCTGGTTTCCTTAGGCTGCAACCTCAGGGAGAAGCAACGACAGGCGCAATTCACCTCAAAAAGGGCCACACACCCCCACTCCCAAGGACAACGCACAGTCACTATTTTTTACAAAATTTCGTCGTCTTGTTGCGTTAGTGGGGAGTCATTTGCAAGCAAATGAGTACCATGCAGGGTCAAAACCTTGTGTCTTTTTGAAAATGGCAAAAAAAAAATTTCCGGAAAAAAAATGGGTTTTTTGATTTTTAAAAGTTTGCGGAAGTTGAGCAAAATTTTTTTTTGCCAAATTTTTTTTTTGGGGTCCATCGGCCCCGCGGGAGCGTTTCAAAAAGACACAAGGTTCTGACCCTGCATGGTACCACACTATGCCAGCTTTTCGCTACGTGACTCCAGAAGGGTCACTTTTTCCGCGCTTTCGGCGCGGCACAACTCTAGTCGGCTGCAACTGTTGTTGGCAGTTGCTCACGATCTCATAATCCGAAAAGGAATCGGAGTCTTCGCTTTCTCGCTTGCGCCGATAGGCACGCCGCGATGCGGAGGACGCGAGTAGGGCGGGTGTCAGATTTTGCAAACGCGAAATCTCAGATTTTGCAAAATCGAAAATCTCAGATTTTGCAAAATCTGAGATTTGCAAAATCTGAGATTTTGGCGAAATATGCAAAATCTGAGATTGGCCCATTTTGCAAAATCTGAGATTTGCAAAATCTGAGATTTTCGATTTTGCAAAATCTGAGATTTCAGGTCTGCAAAATCTGAGGTTTTCGATTTCCTCACACAATGCAGTGCTCCTGTGCAGACAAAACTTGAGTGTTGCAAACGAAATTTTCACCAACTGAAATTGGGACCCCACACACTGAAATCAAGTGCTCCTAAGCAGACGAAATTTGAGTGTTGCAAACGAAATTTTAACACCTGAAATAGGGACCCCACACACTGAAATCAACTGGTGGCAACCTCCTGCCATCTCTTATAATAAAAATTTTAAGCGCCGAAGGCGCAACCCCCCCAATCCGACAGAACACACTGCCTGGAACTGTCCTAAAGCTGAGCCCAAAAAAATTTGACCCAAAATTTTTGTTGTTGTAGTTCTGAAAATCTCAGATTTTGCACTCACACCAAAATCTCAGATTTTGCAAAATCTGAGATTTTGGTGAAATACGCAAAATCTGAGATTGGCCCATTTTGCAAAATCTGAGATTTGCAAAATCTGAGATTTGCAAAATCTGAGATTTCAGGTTTGCAAAATCTGAGATTTTCAGGTTTGCAAAATCTGAGATTTGGCCCAGCAAAAAAAAATTCCTGGGTTCGCCAATCTCAGATTTTGCAAAATCTGAGATTTCGCGTTTGCAAAATCTGACACCCGCCGCGAGTAGCCGGGAAGAGCCGGCGGGAGGGCGCGATCGTTGTGTGACCCGTGGAGGGTCGGAACCAGAATCAGTAAAAGGGCCCGAGTCAGGGCCTGCCATCGATCTGAGTTTCGAGCATTTTTACCAGTGAGTGACTATTTTTCTCACACAAGCAGCAGTTTTTCCGAACTACCAGGTCGGATTCCACACCACCATAGAGGTCACGGTGCAGGGGGGAATGAGGAAGAGAAACCAACTTTGTTGTTCTGGCAAGGCTAGGTAGTTACAGGAAAGGGTGGAAGGAAGTGTGGGGGCTGGGGGGCAAAAAATCAAAACTCACAGGAAGCGTTCTCGGGCCAAACCGTTGCTTTTTTTGGCTTTTTTGGCCGCCACTGTACCAGTACAGTACCATTGAGATAAAAACTGGGACCAGTGAGTTGTTAAAAGTTTCTCTCACTGGTAGCAGTGAGAGAAAAAAGTTTCTCTCACTGGTAGCAGTGAGGGTAGGCGGTTTTTTTTTTTTGGCCCATGTCC